>CABFVX010006498.1:0-39433 GCA_902151425.1 Timema shepardi
AAAAATAAATTTTTGGTGTGTAACATTTCATAGAATAAAACTCTTTTGAATGACTAAAAAAAAATTTTCTGGACGTATGGCCTTAAAGCTATACCGTCCTTTCACTAGAAAACCAGACAAGAATGACTCCTTATCAGGCGTGTCAAATAGTGTGAGTGATAGTTTTTCTTTATATTATTTAAAATTAATGGTTCAGTACACCGCACAGATTTTCTCCTGCTTTTATCTTAGAATAGAAATTTACTGAAAACTCGTTTAATTTGTGAAACAAAATCATAGGTATATAAACTATTGTAGAAACATTATACCAAATATCATAAATGATCTAATATACACTGTTACTTACTCACTATAAGGCATTATTAACCAGGAAAACTGTTGGAGAAAGTTTGATAAAAGAGAAATATCTTTGTCCACCAAAGAGCATAAGAATCAAATTCATTTTCAAAGATATGAACTAAAAAGTATAATATATATTTTATTTTAGATAAGAAATTATTGGTTTTATAAAAACTTATTTCAAATAAAGATCGTTATCTTTAATAGTACTACTACTATAAAACAATAAGCTATTTTTTTATCGCTAATAGTTGCGCAGAAATGATGGAAATTGGAAGATTTTTTATCCTTGTTTATCCTCAAAGTAATTTTCATGAGAAAATGAGAGTTACAATCTTATTAATAATTATAAAAAGTGTATAAATATAGAATTTACTCAAACTCGTTAGAGAGAATTTCGAGAAAATATATAATTTTTTTTTCTACCTTCAGTAAACTACCCTTGATTTAGGGTTAGATATCTAATTTTTTTTAAACTTGGTGAGAGCTTAAGAAAATCTCAGATACCAGGTTTTAGCTCAATCAGTTAAAATGTTTAGGCTCTAGCCCATGGTATAGACAGGCATATAGCATCGAGAAAACCACATTTTGTTGGTTTAAAGGGATCATGAAACGTCGATATTTATCAACTTGACTTTTTTTTAGTGATCACACGATTCTCTCTGAGTTACCGAGAGAAAGTATAAATAAAGATATTTTTAAAGAGTTCTTCATATTTCTTATGTTGAAAGCTTTTTACGTCAAGGTATCGAAATGAAACGTCCTATATAAGTGTGAACATAATAACAAATCACTTTCTTATAAATATAGATTAAATAATGTATTAACTTTTCTTTAATAATTAATTTTATATATATATAATTAATTATTAAAGAAAAGTTTATACATTATTTAATATATTATATATATATTATAAATATATATATAAATTATATAATATTATTTATATATTATATATATATATAAATTATATAATATTATTTATATATTATATATATATATATTGGTTTTTCATAGACCCCTGGAGAAGATATCATGTAAAGTTTTTGTCTGCCTAAGGCCGAACCCTTTAAAAAATTCTATAATAGCTTTTTCAGTATTTAATCAATAATATGATAAAATAACTAAAATTTGCAGAGCCTCCACACAAAACTCTTTCCAAGTAGGTTTTGGAAAAGATTATTTTCCCAATAGTAAATTATTTTAACAATATAGTATCCTCTTCTAAGAATATAGTAAAATACACTTCATATTTTTATATAATTCATCAGGAAACATTCATTTGACTAAATCCTACATCGCAGAGCACGTTGAATAATCGTCAAGATCCTCTAGTCTTGTTTACCGGTGATGTAACGCTCAAGGTTCGAAACATTTGTTTGAACCACAATTCCCTCCTTCCAAATGTAAGTATATATTCTAAAATTCTAGATTCCTCAACATTTCAGTGGTTTTAAATGTGGATAGCCCAGATCATAAACGAAACACTGTGTAAGAAAAATAGTAGATTAATATTAATCACAATTGTTTTTATTTGTATTTTATCAAGTATTTTGGTTTGTTTCGACCAAAGGCTTACTAAGTATGTCGTGTTCTAAGTCCAAGTATCGGGGCTCCCGCTTACAGGTCCTCAGGTAGACCTTAGTTTAGTGGTAATATTTCCTAATCGAGGCTATGGGTGCTGATTATTACTTATCTCACAGTCACCAACCCTCACACTCCCAGCCCACCAAGTTGAGAGTCAACTGGCCAGACCATGTTCTAAGTTTGTTGACCAGTCTATCAACCCTCTCACTCCCAGCCCACCAAGTTGAGAGCCAACTGGCCAGACCTTGTTCTAAGTTTGTTGACCAGTCTATCAACCCTCTCTCTCCCAGCCCACCAAGTTGAGAGCCAACTGGCCAGACCCTGTTCCAAGTTTGTTGACCAGTCTATCAACCCTCTCACTCCCAGCCCACCAAGTTGGGAGCCAACTGGCCAGACCCTGTTCCAATCTTGTTGACCAGTCTATCAACCCTCACAATCCCAGCCCACCAAGTTGAGAGCCAACTGGCCAGACCTTGTTCCAAGTTTGTTGACCAGTCTATCAACCCTCTCACTCCCAGCCCACCAAGTTGGGAGCCAACTGGCCAGACCTTGTTCTAAGTTTGTTGACCAGTCTATTAACCCTCTCACTCCCAGCCCACCAAGTTGATAGCCAACTGGCCAGACCTTGTTCTAAGTTTGTTGACCAGTCTATTAACCCTCTCACTGCCAGCCCACCAAGTTGATAGCCAACTGGCCAGACCTTGTTCCAAGTTTGTTGACCAGTCTATCAACCCTCTCTCTCCCAGCCCACCCAGCTGGGAACCCGTTCCAAGTTTATTGGTTTTGACTTTGAACCCGATCTATCGTCTGTATCCAACTCTCACCATAAAGTGTGAAAGTGAGAGGAGAGGAATGGAATCAACTATAGGATGAACTATGGAAGAAGAGATTAAGATGGAGGCATTTTACTAAACTGGCCTGGCCAAAGGTTAGAAACAGATTCTGATATAAAGGTTTGATTTAACTCTAATATTAAGAGTAATTTAATAAGTTAATATAAAAATAAGGATCAGTAGGTTATTTAAAATAAAGGCATTTGTATCATAGTGTAAATATTATGTAGAAATCACAGCTTTATATCAGTGGGGAAAAACATCTAACGTCGAAATTCGCACTTGGAGAAGAGCCATAAACCAAGTAACGAACACTTTTTTCTTACCCTTTTTGATCCTCCTCTCTCCAACTTATGTTATGTAACCTTTTATATCAAGAGTGAATTTCATAGGGAGGGACTCAGATATATTACTACTCAGAATTGTAAGCTATCTAAGTATGTTTACTAACGGTGAAAAAATAAATAATATTAATTTTTAAAGTTAGAATTTAATCATAAGATTTGTGCTGCGTAACACTGTGATATACTCCTGTCTTTTTCTTCACAATGTAACATCATGTAGACATTAGAGCTACCTCTCACCCCTTATACCCTGTAAACAGCGTTATGTGGTTTATAGACGTCCCCTTAGATGTCCCCGTCAGCGTTGGTCCAGTATAACGCGAGTCTGACGATTTATAGAACGTTATTACAGATACGTATATTTACAAAAGAAATATAATAAGGTTGGAAATTTAATATTTGTTCATATTATATAAGAACCGTGTTAAAACATTATATACCAAATTATAGCAAGATGGTTTTTTATGCATCGCATCTTATTATATATTTGAGCTCTCCTAATATTTACACTATAGGGGCATGATTAAAGAAGATAAAATTAAGTGGAAGTAGAATTGAGTTTTCATGTTGGGAGATCACCAATTAAACTTAACAGACGAGGATGAAGCCTTAATCTGCGTGTCTGCTTTTGTACAAAAATATTTTTTTTATTGTATACTATGGAATGATAACATTAAAAAATACATATAAGTGACCAACACAATATTTATACTCTCGAAATCTATTTAAAAAAAAATTAATTGTTGAAAATAATTTAATTTTGAAATTAACAGATTTAAATTGAAAAATAATAATGTTTGAATAGAAATTGACAAATTAATTGGTACTGATATAAAGAAAACCTTTTAGACGTAGATAGCTTCTCTTATCATAACAAACCCCCTCGTTAATTGAAGGGAGCTTTAACTTTGCTTTTCTACCGTCGTTAAACTACCAGAAACATCCATCGGATCCATTGACTGGAGCCAATTTAAATTTTGTTAATTACATTCTATATCCAGTGAACTTGCCAATTAAACCTTAATTAAATCTTTATTTATACCTTCAAGTATACATTCTAGATCAAGCCGTTCGAATAAATTAGTTTGAGATGACAAATTAAACAAAACAAAAACTACAAATTTATTAATACATTTAAACTGGTATTTAAATAATGGATATGGTGCACCGCACATACTCATCCGCCCCCTTATCTCAATTGTACTTTTAACTTGTAAATAGAGTGGTTTTTTTTAATCCACTATTTTATAAATATGAATCTCCAATTTACCTTTAAATCCCAGATTCAAATCTTGGAAAATATAATGAACATAAGAGGAAAAATAATATATATATATATATATAATAGCTTTATATATATATATATAATAGCTTAATATAAAATAAAATTAGTAATTGAATGTCTATTTCTTATAATCCATTAATTAAAACATGCATTCAGTTAAGTTATAGATTACTGGTCTGGGATTAGGTTTTTAAGTTCATCCTATAATTATAAGATATGTGAAACTAAATAATATAAGCCATTGTACATTGTTACAGAAACATAATGGGACAAAAAGAACATCACATCTCACTAATTAGTACAATTGAATTAATATACACTCTTACATAAACATATTTTTGGTTATGTCCATTTTCAACTCGCCATTTCTCAAAGCTCTAATTAAAATTATATTTATCCGTAACTCAGAAAATATTGATTTTTTTAAAATATCCTTTCAAATAAAAGCTTTTTAATTTTACGAGTCCTAAAATTTTTATATGATAACAAATCTTTAAGACACGAAATAATTTAAGATATTGTCGAAATTGAATATTTTCGCTAATGTAAGATACCCTCAGTATAATTTGTATTGGTTGATTAAATGCACAATTTTGTTTGTAATGTTAAACAGTGCCTACATACGAATTTTAATCGAAATCGTTGAGGCCGATATTGAGGATAACTTCTTTTCTATTTTAATCCTTAAATAAACTACTCTAAATACTAGGGTTAGATGGGTAGTTCCCAAATCACTTATAGTTTTAGATACCAAACTTTAGCAAAATTATTAAAATTGATTCAGGTACTGTCCCAGTAACATAGAGATGGCATTTAGAAAAAAAATATCAGTTTCAGGGAGTCATGAAATGTTTACATGCATCAACATCTAGAATTTAATATTTTTGACGACCACCATTTCTAGTGTCGAGAGAAAGTAAAAACACAACGAGTATAAAAGGCATATTTTTTGTTACTATTTTACAAAACATCTATATATATTAAAAATGTTTCTTTATTACACAAGTTAAACCTTTCAAAAACAACTTTATACCGAATGAAAACTTTTTATTAGTTATTTATTAATAACGTTTTCTACTCTTTCTTTGTTAAAAATGGTTAGTAGGTACTTACATTTTAATCTATATTTTTAATTTATTCTTGACTATAAATTAATATTTAAAATATATTACTGTGCATATATATTCTTTATGTCATCGCATGGTTTTCACAAGCACTATGATATTCATGTTGCTATACGACAGAATATTCTTGTTAAAACTCTCTTTACGTTGGTCAAACTTAAACATCGCATACCAGAAGTACCACCAGTGATTTCCAAAATCCTCCAGGCTGACTACCTTAAACCTAACAGACACACACCACCCAACCGCCCGTAAATTCATCACTGTGTAAAGAGAAACCAGCATTTCACATTTTTCATCCATGTTGAGAATCGCTACCAGGACCTTTACTTTGCTAGGCAAACACTATCAACTAAGCTATAATGTAATTTCTTTGTTTATTTGAAAGTTTATGGATGAAATATGGTTAAGCCAAAAATATAGAAACTAAGAGGAAAGGAGTGCAATTGAATTGGAAAATAATTCCCCTAAACTTCTAACATTCGAATTTTAAATCAAGTTTTTTTAGAAAGAACCAAAATATATTCTATGCAGTGAATATTTATCTAATTTTAATAGTTTACTAGAGTTATTTTATAGGTTTTTATAACATCTTTCAAAATTATTAGTTGTAGATAATAATAAATAATGTATTAATACGTCAAAGTAGATCTAATGGCCCTGTAGGTGACAACATTAATATTTTAACTACTTTAATCAATATAATCATGATAGATTCATATTAAATAACTTTTTAAAAATCTATATATGCTTTGAAAACCATCAGAATAAAATAGAATACAATGACAACTTACACACAAAATCGAGAAATCTCCACAATATACATGAGTAAACAAACTTTCGTGATTTCCTTCAAAGAGGGATCAACTATAACAATGAAATCAAAAAAAGTAAAATAACAAACGTAGTGTAATGATGAGTCAAACAAATTAGCTTAGAGTCAATAAATACATATAGAGAGAGTACCGTAACATGTGGGATAGCCCTCAATGGTGAACAGGAGATAGAAAAACAATAATGAAGTTCATATAAACAATGTCCTATATGACCATGTTTCCAAGTTATATTCATGTTTAAACTCCAGTAATTTGAAGCTGATTAACATAATAAGAATGATCAAAATGCTCCCCCCCTCCCCCCATTGACCTGCAATCATCATCTTTAAAAATATCGAGTGTTTGGAATAGCCGCAAACAACCAGTAGAGCAAACCTGTGTGCTTATTGTGGTAGGAAGAACAGTAATTGGTAGTTAATAAAGTTGCTTAAACAATTTTAATATATACAAAACTATCAAGTCATGGTATTTATGGTTGTACCCTTTTGATGGATATTATTAATACCCATTGAATAATGCAAATAATATTTTAAAATGCTATCAATTTTGGCCAAAAAGAAATATGTTTGAATTTCCTGAACTGTTATTCCAAACAAAATCAGGGTTTACTCAACAGGTCGAGAGATATCGCGTATGGTGTACAAACAATTTAGTGGAATCATTTGGCTGTGACTAGGACGCAAATGAGAACAGATGTTTATAATAACTTTTTTTCATAGACTTTTTGTGTCTCCTGTTCACTTATGAAGGGGGTCCCACATGTTAAGGTACACCTTTTAGAGTATTACACATATAAATGGAAAAATCACATATGAGCTACACAATAAATATTATGTTATCAACCTCTCTCCTAATAATGTTTATACTTGCTTCAGGGGCCACGTGCTCTAACGCGCTAATGTCGTGTTGGACTATACTGACCAAGACGGGGAGATCAGGGTTCGATCCCGGTACAGTGAAATGAGGCTGGTTTTCCTCAATGGTTTTTCACTTTAACTCCACGCAAATTTGGTTGCGTTTCCTCCTAATTGAGCCTTCATAATACATATATCATTAGTGTATTAAATAAATAGGCGTATAACCCAAACGGGTAGTAAGACGCAGTGCTAAAATAATAATAATGTTTATCCTCTTGTTCAATTCCCAAATTTAATGAGGGTGGTTTTCTATAAATGGTTTTCCACTCTCCTTCCACGCAAATGTGGGTAGAATACCTCTAAAAATGCTTTCTTCGTCATCCCTATCTCATTTATAGTAGTTATCATATATGTGTATAGCCTGAATAAGTCGTGATTATAAAAACAAACCATTAGTTCATTTTTGGAAATATTAGTATCATAAAACTCAAGAAGTTATGATGAAAAATAAGTAAATATTTAAAGAAGTAAGGGTACAGCTTTGTGCTTAGGGTGTCAGTGGTGGCGTCAAAACAAGGAGATGGTGTCGAGCGCAATGGGTGTTACCATACTACTACCATAGTGGCTTCATCGTGTTTATTATCTGAAGGTGAAAATGGGCTCAACACCTACGCGTGACGTCATGCTTATGATCTATGGGCAGTGTCATACCCAAGTGCTAAGGGTCTCGTGCACCGAGCCTAGGAAGAGGCTGTATTCCAAATAAGTGAGAGGCGTCATAGCTCTCAGAATAAATAGAAGACGTCGTCTCTAGGAGATATGGGGCTACATCATTTTTAGTAATTAGGAGTCGTTGTGTCAAGCACATAGGTGAATGTGCTATATCTAGGATTTAGGTAGTTTTATTGTGCCCAGTATCTAGTTGGATGTGTTATAACTAGGATCTAGGTAGTTTTATCGTGCCCAGTATCTATGTGGATGTGTTATATCTGGAATTTAGGTAGTTTCATCGTGCCCAGTATCTAGTTGGATGTGTTATACCTAGGATCTAGGTAGTTTTATCGTGCCCAGTATCTAGTTGGATGTGTTATACCTAGGATCTAGGTAGTTTCATCGTGCCCAGTATCTAGGTGGATGTGTTATATCTGGAATTTAGGTAGTTTCATCGTGCCCAGTATCTAGTTGGATGTGTTATACCTAGGATCTAGGTAGTTTCATCGTACCCAGTATCTAGTTGGATGTGTTATACCTAGGATCTAGGTAGTTTCATCGTGCCCAGTATCTAGTTGGATATGTTGTACCTAGGATCTAGGAAATGTCATGCTCAATACTTAGGTGGGTGTGTTATGGCTTAGACCTCTAGGGTGGTGGCATACTAAAGAACAAAGATGCATTTAAATTACCTACATTTTTCACCACATCTCGTTATATTATTATTATTATTATTAGCACCGAGTCTTACTAGCCGTTCTATTTATAGGCACTTACGCTAATGTGTAATGGTAAAGTGATTGTGAGATGAAATAGAGGACCTACAGTTTTACATGGGATCCGAACCACGTTGTAAATTTGTGTTGTACGCATAAAATATATTTATTACACTGGTGGACTAAGCATCAGGGAAATATATTATATAGGAAATGTGACCCGACCTACATGAATGGAGCTTAAAACCATTACGGTATAACCATCCTCAATATACCAGGGTGTGATTTGAACCCTGACCTCCCATTGCACGGGATAAACCATGACTAAACAATATTGACATTCAAACTAAGCTCCCCACCGGTGTGTATAAAATTGCAACCCTTCCCCTTTCCCCTTGATGAAACAAAATCGTAGTACTCACTCTAGGTTTGTCTTCTGCACGTCGAAGTCCTTGAAGGTGATCTCTATAATCTCATCCCGGCTTGAGATGAAGGTGTACAGCAGGCAGTTGATATTGTCCTGATAGGGTCTCGGGTAGTCCGGACTGCTGAACGTGCCGTACTCTTTACCGTACGTGGCGGAAAACACCAAGCACTCGCAACCTGAACACAAAAACACCACAACGTTGTGGTTATAATGGGTTCTGTACACCAGCTTTTAGGGTGAGAATTTAGGTCAAAGAGAGTTAGAAGAAATATAGTTGTCGGCTTGTAGCAAAACTTATTTCGGCCAAAATAAATCAAATATTTCTCTAGTAGAAATTTAGAATCTAATTTTCTTTGTATTATGGTGATATAAACATTTGTTTAATAATATATGTCATCAGCATAGCGGCATTATATTAAAAACACTTACCATAGGTATACCTTCATACAAAGGAAGTAACATTTCCTCCAAATACCAACTTTTAAATAACTACCTTGTTAATGTAAATCTGTGAATAGCACAATCTGGCAGAACTACTCGAAGCACAGAAACAAACTTATCAATTTACAGAAGTTGTGTTTGAAGAAATAAAAGATAGCATTTGTACATGTTTTGCTCTAGTATCTTAATTGTTTTGATATATTTTTAAAGTTGATGTTGATGTTAAGTATCTGTTAAAAAGGTTTACTTTGATACTTTCTGCTGTCCGAATTTTTTTTTTTAAAAACGTCAAAAATTCAAAATCACTTAAAATGTAAATTACAAATAAAATAAGATAAAAAAAAATAAAAACAATGCTTAAATCTTCTTTATTTTTACATTAAATCTTCTCATTATAATTTTTCTAATTTGTGCTTTTGTTGAACGTATTGTGCGTCTATCTTTTTTCAATTTTTTTTATTAATCATTTATCTCTTGACATTTAAAAGTAAAAGAGTAAATTTAATAACATATTAAATTGTATTATTTCATAATTCATACATTGATTGGCGTGATTTATTTTTAGATAACTTTATCAGTGGCCACGGGGACCAAATATAAAGATACTTTAGTCTCATTTGCTAGTGACAAGAATGTCGGAGTTTGAATCCAGGCCTAGTATACTGAGATTGGGGGAGGGGGGTTGCCTTTTTTCTAAATGGTTTCACAATACGCCTCCCCGCATATTCGGATGAATTTCCCTTAAATTGAACCTACCTTCCCAACCTTCCCCTCCAATAATATTATTAAAATATTTATAGCACATACTAGTATTAAGACACATTAATTAAATTAATTTAAATTGGTTTTATTTAATATAAAAATACACTATATATACAATTTAATTAACTATTCTACTATCCAATGCTCTGCCGAAATGAGTGTTAAAATAAAAGTTAAAATAACATTTAGTTGGTAATATCATTGATCACTGTTTGAGCAATATGCTAGCTTATAAATTCAAAAATATATTTAAAAGTGAATTTATAAGAAAGTTAGAATTCAACTCTCATGTTTTGAAAAATATTTGATGTTTAAATCTCTTTAAATAAATAATATTACTGATATAGATGTATTAAACCAATTAAAGGTTCATGTTTATGGTCCAAATAAAAGGTGATATTCTCTCATCAATAAACAACATTGTAATCATAAATATTATTTCTGTTCAGTTTAAACAAAACTGAATCTAATATATATATATATATATATATATATATATATATATATGTATAAGAAATAAAAGACGAGACAATTTATGATTTTATTTCCCCCTGTCCCCTCTAAATAAATGTGCCAAGAAAGATCGATTTAAAAAATCTTTGCCGCGGGTAAACTTATATGCAAAAGTGAGAGCGTCTTCAGCAACGTTTTGTATAAAGAGACAGGGTTGTGATGGATGTCGGAAAGAGGAGAACTGGATGAATTTTTAGGGGAGCGGGAAATGAGAACGTGAAAATAGAGAGAAAAAGAAAGAGGGGGAGCGGGGGAAGGAAATGTGTCTCTTGAATCTGGAAGATTTTCGATACTCATACACCTTTCGCTGTTGGAATGTGTACTGTTCTTGTTATTCGTGATCTTTCACGAAGCAAAAAGACGTGGAAAAGGTAATAAACTTATTCTCTCCTCTCTACCTAAACCCAATTTTGAGGGAAAGACTTAAGGGGGAGGGATGAGAAGTTTACCAAGAAACTTTCCTTAGCGGGGTGAAATTATCTGAGATCAGGGAGACGCAAGAAAGTAGTAGTAAATCCTTAGCTTCACATTACAAATGGAAACTTTATTTTTGTTAGCACTGACTATACGTCATTATCATTATCAGCATCGCGTCTTACTACCCGTTCGGCTTATACGCACTTACGCTAATGTGTAATGATAGGGTGATTGTGAGATGAAATGAAGGACCTACAGTTTAACGAGGGATCCGAACCACGGTGAAGGCCTGGCATTCCCCACATTCACAAGCGGTGATTAATACACGTCTCGTCAGAGATGAAGGAAGTGTTTGGCAATCAGATAAATCCGTGCCGGGACCGAGGATTAAACCCCGGACCTCTAGCACAGAAGTCTAACACCTTACCCCTAGACCGCCAGGTCACCCAGGCTATACGCTTATGTACTAGTTACGCTAATGGTTTTAGACTAAGAAGGTTATATTTAGAGGAAGTGTACGCACATTTGTGCTTAGGAAGAGTGAGTGGTAAACCATTTTGTAAAAACCCCCCCTCAGTACACCCAACCGAGATTTGAACCTAAATATTCCCGTCATAGGCAGTCTATTCTACTGGGAAAGTAGTAGGATAGACCATACGGCCACTGAAACAGGCCGTATGTGTTTCATCTTAAGTTATGTTTTTACGTTAATTGTTTAGTACATTACGTATTCATATTTATCATGGGAATAGATATATAAGATATTGATTTAATTTTCAAATTATTAATATTGTACATTTCTCACAATCGGAAGGCATGCGCTTGATACCAACCTACATATGTTTCTACTAAATAATAATATTTAGCACCGCGTCTTACTACCCGTTCGGGTTATACGCTTTAAGTACTAATCACTCTAATGGATTAGGAAATGGGAAGGTTGAATTAGACGAAGTAAACCCGCATTTGCGTGGTAGGAGAGTGGAAAACCATTTAGGAAAAACCACCCCCAGTTCACCCGACAGAGATTCGAACCTAGATCTCCCCGTACTCATAAGTAGAGCTCAACACGACAAGCGCGTTAGCCAACTACTCCACCAAGGCGGGTAATATTACAAATAATGCCCATCGGTTTACCATCGCCATTCAAAATGTACTGGACTTTGTTTCTAATTATCTATGTGAAAAGGGATTTTCCACAATTGTAAATATTAGAACGAAGTATTGAAATCAACTCCTGTTTGCGAATAGCATTTAGTAATACAAATTAAACGAGAATATACAAAGTGGTGGAAAGTATTAAAAAACACAAGTACCATTAAAAATATTTGTTTTTTATTATAATCAGTAAATATAGCCACTATATTAAAATAAATCTTAATGATTAATATGTTAGTACAAACTAGGGGGCCACGAAAATATTTTAGGATATTTAGGTGGTCGTGAGTAGTAAAAGGTTAAGAAGCACTGATTTTAGATCATTTTGATACATTAAAAGAGCCGTGCACCAGAATAGTTTTGAAAATTGTCGCGATACACATTTTATAACGTAATCGAATGTTTGCACATGTGCATAACCATGACTCAACTTTGACTAAAGGCGCGCGATAAAAGGGTGGAAAGACTACACAAACATTATATGTTGACCTTGAAAATTAAGATTAGTATACTCAACGGAAACAACTGTGCTAAAAATATTAAGTTAGAGTTTAGTTTTGGTAAATGAAAGATTTGTATTCTTTTAGTGAATATGCGAAAATTTCTGAAATTTGATCAAATTCCCTTTCTTTTCTATGATTTCTCTACTACCAAGCGAATTTTCCGACTTTTACCTGTTTAACAGGTCACTGGAAAGGCGGTTACATAACGTGCTGTACTTGTTTGTTCGTTTTCAATAAAAAAAGTACCAATGGACATGAGGGCCAATGTTCTTCATTTCATGGTTTGAAGACATCGCCTGGCCACCACACTCAACAGATTTTACAGCTCTCGACTTTTTGTTATTATTGTGGGGCATGTTGAAAACAGAGTAATGTTAACGCGATACACTCAAAAACAATTAAAGAACTTAAAAAAATAAGTACATTGACAGTTGAAGCAATTCAACCAGATACATTGTGAAAATTAATTTAAAGTTTTTAGGAATGCGTTTTGCATACTATCACGATGGCCATCTTAATTATATTTTTTTCAATGAGTAATTAATGAGTATGTAGAAAATTGTCAATTTTTTGTTGCTATTTTAAATATAATTATAGCGTTAATTACCATAAAAGCTACAAGAGTTGAAGAATAAAGTAAGACCGGACACTATTAATATAAATGAGTGATCTCACCAGGGCCCCATTTTTGCAGTGCCCCCCCTCCCTAGTTTGCTCCCCGCACAAGAATAACACGCCACAATAAACTTAACGGACTGACTAAGCGCGTGAAGAGTGTGTAAGCTTGAACTGTGATTCATCGCAAGGCATGTTGGTAAATATGTGACGTACATGTGCAAGAAAATGGTGCTATGTAAAAAAACATTTGATCTGGGTCTTTATACAAAATATTCAAGTGTTCTACCAACCGTCTGGTCATCCCTTCCCTCTCTTCCCCCTCTCTGAGCAAGAATGTGAGCATATAGTATAATGGTGTAATCCAGATGGACATTTCACTCTTGTCAGGATACTGTCCTTGGACACATATAGGGATGTTATGTTATTGACAATTGTAATTTGAAATTCCTTCTCGTTAAATTAATGTTAAAATTTAGACTTTACAAATTTATAGAAAATTACGTTGGGATTTCACGTAATCCTTTTGATATTACGTTATGGCCAATAATGTTTATCTTTAAATTAGATCTTTTAGAAGCAAATTTGCGTGATACTAATATAAACAAGAGGCCATATTTTTTTGGGATCAAAGTTCCATTATTTCTCATGTAATGGTTAAATATTATCTGAAGCGTGACGTCATATTTTATGGTCGGCCTTGTATGGTCATGATTATTATGTTAATAAATTATAGCCCGCCCGGAATGAAACTCATTTTTATTTATTCAATAATATTTTTCACTTTTTGTTATGGGTAATCTTGGTATAAAATTTATGTAATATTGACCACCCATGATCGGGTTTGAGTTATCGTTCGGGATCCTTTCTGAAGCCGATGTGGCGTTATTTAGGTTTTGTCATATTATAGACGTTTGGTCCTCTGTTGTATTTATCTATTTACAAATGTTAATACTTGGGAGAGTATTACACGTTAGTTTAATTCAATCTTTGAGGGAGTCTTTGACGACTCGAGTAACCGATTGTTAACCTAGTTCAGGGGGATTGATATGACCCGTAATTATTGTTTAGTTATAATATTTATATTCATATAGCAATCCCACACGTCGTTACCCGTGACCCACTGTGGTATTGTGTTAGAAATAGCCTAATTAAAAAGCTAGTTAAAAATCCTTCTTTGAGGTGCATTCGGACCCCCTCACGTCCACTTATGTTAAAAATTTCATATCTCTACGTGCCGTAGATTTGGCTGGGCATGGCACACAAACCAACAAACACTTACTTGTCTACACTAATATTATAAAGAGGAAAGATTTGATTTTGTTTTTTTGTTTGTAATGAGGAATAAACTAAATTTTCAAAATAAAATTTAGCTTATGTTACTCGCTGATAATGTAGCTTTATATTGGTGAAAGAATTTTTTTGAATCGGTCCAGTAGTTTTTGAGTTTATCCATTACAAACAAAAAAAAAGTCTTTCCTCTTTATAATATTAGTGTAGAAGTGTAGATATAGATATATTTTTTATTGTTCAATATTTAATCTCTCTTTTTCTTATATCAATAAACCACCTGTTATTTACAAATGATATTTCCTACGTCTCGAATATTTGTTAAATCCTTCTAATATCCATAAGGTATATAAATATTTAAATTATTAAATAGTTACATAATGGGTTCGGGGAAGCAGAAAACAAATTGACCTGAATATGGTATATCTACTTTGTGACCCTCCTATCAGCTCCTCTACAATTATGGTTTTTATTATTAGTTAATATTATTGTTGTGCACCAGCCTTTATTTGTTGGTGAATAAGGGCGGTGTTACCTAATTTAGTTAAAATAATAAAGATATAGTGTTATTAAATATATCAAAACATTTTCCCCCATCCTGCACCTATTAAAAAAACTTCATTAACTGGGAATGGCTGGTGTGATGAAATAAACAATATGGATATAACAATTTCATCAATGAAGAATCGAAGAAAAAATCGTTTTAAGATTAAAGTTGGATATTCCAGTAATTACAGAAAAGTCCTTATCTGATAGATAGTGTTTTTCTAGTTAATTTCATGTATTCATATTCCAATCCATTCTATATACAATTGTTACTTTTGCTATAAATAATAAATTACTATGAAATAATACCATTAAAGAATGTAAAATGCTATACATTTTGGCTGAAAGAAACTCAGTATTTTCGAAAGGCCCTTCCCATTAAATTGGACTATCATATTTTAGCAGTATGTCCAAATAAAACAAATTTACAGCGTGTCAGAAATCTCAAGGGTTGACACAGAAATCTCCATAAGTCAACCTCTTCTGCGTCATCAGCACACCCACTCCGGAGGTTTTTAAGCTGTGTAAAAGGCTCGGGGACTTGGAAAAGCTTGTAAAACACCCTCTTAATCTTGAGACAAGGGTAGAAGGTTCAGCACCACCCTCCCCCCCCCCACCCTATTTTTGGTGACCTGTCACTGACACTAAGGTAAAGGGCTAGTTCAAGGAGGTGGTCTGGTCGATTTGATGGTGTGTTGGGTGGAAGCGGACGGTGGAGGAAGAACGGATGGGAAAGTGAGGACAGCCTTTAGGAAGACGTCTTCTGTAGGCGACGTCCTGTGCATTTCTAATCGCCAACTCTCCCGTCTCCTGTCCCCCCCCTCCCCCCACCCTTCCACTCCTCTTCTCTCTCCTGCCATCACTTTGAATAATGGCGGCACGTCCTTTGTGAGAACGTGTCCAAGACACCAACCAAGAGGGATCGTCTGCTACTGGGTAGATATCACACGACCGATGAAACTGAGACATTTAACGAGATCTTGTTCACAGAAAGCTGACTTCCATTCTAGGAAGGGGAGGCTTTACCTAACACGTTTCCGAGTTCGTTTAGAGAATGGGATTGTACCCGTTTGTCTATTCAGAAGATACTTTACTTAATGTAGATTCAAAACTGTCAAAAGACACTTCACTTATCTTAGAATATTATATCCAAAAGGTTAATAAAATAATGTATTTGATTTAATAACATAGAATTAGATTATAATGGATCGGTTTCAAAGTCAGGCCAGACCTAACACGCATCAAGTACGGCGCTAATCTAATGGCTTAAGAAGGTTTTGGGCTGTTATATTTATTGGAAGGGAGTAGAAGGAGAGTGGAAAACAATTTATAAGCCCTCGCTCCCCCTCCCCACATACGACTGAGATTCGAACCTAATTCTCCCCACTATCAGCAGTTTAATCTTCTGCGAGTGTGTCGCGTTAGACCACGTGGTCACCGAAGTGGGTATACTAAACTCGTTTTGCTCGTTGTGGGGTCCAGTTCCAAACACAACAGTGATTGTAAACTAATGTAATTCCAGTGTTGTTTTGAACATTGATTTATTTTTACAATTTTATGATTCTATCTGTCCCGTAAGTGTGTCAGAAAATTTAAAAACGTGTGGAAAATGTATTTAAAATAAAAAAATCTAGCTCTGATGCAATCCGCTTTTTTTATAGGTCTTACTGTTTAGCCACAAAATACCTCCTAAAAACTCCACACAAACTTTAAAGTTTCTACACCATTGAGTTTTTTTGTGGGCTAGAAATTAAATTTAACTTTTTGTAATTTTCCCGTCTGGTACAGGCTAGAAACTATAAGTTTGTCAAATTTCAAGTTTTGATCTCATCTGTAAGTGGTTAAACATTAATATCAGTGAGCGAGTCAGCCATGTGGCTTTATATTATAATGAAACAAAATACACCTATCTATACATGATCTAATTAGGCCAATTTCGCAAATGAATCTGGTTCATTCCATTCTGGTATAATTAAGTATATTCTTATATTTAGTATAGCGCCACACTTGAGGCTTGCTCAGTCTGGCTATTACACTGACACATATTTAATCAAGCAAAATAATTACAATGGTTGTAACTATACCGCGTAGTATTTTACTTCGTTCAGTTTAAATTAGGTCATTAATATATTAACCATCACTACAAATCTTAAATGATTTGCTTCCATGGCCTGGTTTTGAAACCATTTACATTTTATGTGTTACATCAAATATTATTCTTATTTGTACATAGGCTTTGTTCATGTTTCACTGGTTGTATAAATGTAGAACTATATTTTATAGATACTTTTTTGGTATTTTTTCCCTGTTTTACGTCAATGTTTAGTAATGTTTAGGCATTTGATTTGAATATACACTAAATATTAATATTTATTATATTTTCTAAGGATATTACTAATCAAAATATTTAATTAATTCCACCCTGACAACTGTGTTGTTGGACTAAAAAGATAATATAATTCTTAAATGACTGTACCTTCTTTACTTGCATAATTGGAAAATTCCCCTTCTAAGTCACTACTACTTAGCTGAAAAGTTGGCTGTAGTAGGGGTTATTGATTCTTAAGCAGGAATTCGTTGATTGATGTTAATATTTTCTATAATGTATGTTAATTCAATAAATATTTTTTTATTGCAAACAGAGACGTTTAATTTTCCACTCGTGTAGAGCTCTTTTAATTGATTCTTGTGCTTTCGTTGGGAGTTTTCACTAACTTTAATAAAAAAATATTTTTTTTTGTAAATTTAAAATCATCTTTTAGAATTTTTAGTGTCATGGTATTTAAAATACGAGCTTTTTTTTAAGTCATTGAAATCTGGTCTGTGTTTATGATGGTTAGCGGGATAATAACCAAGTTAACGTCGGGTCCACTTTTAATTATTACACTAATATGTGCAAATTTGAAAGATAATTTCAAAAGTTAGATCTCAATAGTATAATATTATGGCTAGAGGATGAAATGTAAAAATTGTATTTATCTACCTAATAATTGGAACAATATCCTTAATAACAGCTCAAATGTTCATCAATTCCAGGGGAATCACGTCAGAGCTAGTCACGTTGTTGACAAATATTCATCGATAAGGTAATCGACCATAGAAGATATATCGATACACGCTCCTTCAATCAAACTCCAGTCCATCATGGCCACGAAAATGACGTCACTTATAAAAAAAATGAGTTCGAACCAATCACAGATCTAATTTATAGCTAGAGGTTTAAATTAGTTCAACCACCGTCAAGGCAATCTCCCTTACACCACTGCTTAATTAGCAGCTTTGGGGGACGGTGGATGATTGATTATCGATCTGTTACTAGCGATTAGTCTTCACGTGGTACGAAATAAGTTATGTTGAAAGGGATCTAGAAAGTTAAATCTCACGTGTTGATACCCCAAGATTGTGTTGAGGGCCTGACAAATCAACAGGTCCAGGAAATTCAAGGATGACCTACGGTAATGAAACTTTATTTATAAGAAAATATAACATAAATTATATATATATATATATATACCAGGAGTTCCAACAACAAAATATATTAAAGGATTTTGATAAAAGGGGTGATTCATAAAAATTGTACTAACATTATCGTGAATAGAGGCTTATAAAATCACATCAGTATCATTTGGAAAATCACCTCAAATACACGCGGACGAGAATCAAACTTTGGCCTCCCCTTTACTCCTGGTTATTAAAAACTTTATTTTCAACACGTACGTCCTATACGCACATGTACTAATGTTAGTAACTACGCTAGTTTGTTAGGGATAGTCAAGGTTTAATTTATAGGCTGTGTGCCTACATTTGCGTAGAGAGTGTGTGGTAAACAATTTAGGAACAACCATCTTGTTCATTTTCCGAGATTTGAACATTTATCTCTCTTTCACCGTCAATTCAACCTAACACAAAAATAACACGTTAAACAAGGGGCCATTAATATTTTTGTCCCCGATTGACATATATTTATTCAAGGTCTCACGATAATGTCAACTCAACTTTTTCCATTTGTTTATATGCATTCTTCAATTTTATCTTTCCTTCGATATTTATCTATCCACCCAATAGATAAAAACATAGAATTAATAAAATGTATATTTTGATTTTTTTCCCCCCCTATAACATCAGTTATTTTGAACGTTAAAGATTATTTTCTTCACACTTAAAAATTATTTGATTTATTTGTTAGTTTATAAGATTCAAAAATCGAATTTCAAAGTGGGGATAAAGAGAGCACGAGTCAAGGGCAGGATTTCTCCAGTTTTGATAGAAAACAAATTTTTTGTCCGAAATAAATCAAGTATTGCTCCAGTAGAAATATGAAGTTTAAATTTCTTAACATGGTGATATCAACAGTTGTTGAATTTCTGTCATGATCAAAGTGGCAATAAATGACAAACTTTTTTTAAATGAATAGAAAATATTGTCATTAAATCCCAAGACACCCTTGACAGATATTAAACAACTATTGATATAGCCATAGAAGTGGAGAAATATGTTTTTACTTTAGAAGTATTTGATTAATTTTGACCAAAAAAATATGTTGATACAAACATTGACCTTTTCTCGCGTCCCCTACACTCCCATCGTAATGTAAATTAAGTTTTCATAAGCGACCAACTGAAAACTACCGCCAGATCTCTCGTTAGAACACGTGACCAAACGATGTGAGCCACTATTTTCTTTTTTAACTGGTCAAAAACTGAGTCTTGTGCTTTAGGTCCCAGTTTATTTATCTCGATGATCTTTTATTACCACGATACGTCTATTAATGCACGTTTTATTTACTTCTGAAACGAAGTTTCTTTCCCAGTTCGTGAAAACTTCCATCAGATCTGGTCTTCTTTCGCTCAATGCCACCTCTCCGATCCAATCAGACTTATGCCAGTATCAGAACCCACTTGATCTGTCCATATCTTCAAATCAATAATGTTGGCCGCAATCCTTGTAATCCCCTTACCAGAACCAACCAAGAGATAAGGAGGGAGAGTTAGCTGAAGAGAGAAGACTTTTATACAACCCTGAGTGTTTCTCACGGTTGTTTGGACAAGGCAGGTTCGGTTTGGAGGTCGGAAAATGACTGTATGGTGGGGTGAGGTAAGTGTAACAACTCCAGATCGCCTCTTTTACTCGCTTCCCCAATATATTTCTTAACGTTGATACAAAGCAACGAAGATGTACCAGATCCAACAAACTTTTGTATCAACGGCGTTGCCTAGGCCTACTTGATGAATTTGAAGCTCTTTTACAAAGTGGCTTCCATTTTAACTTGACGCACATAAGCGATCTAATCACTTTTATATTTAGACGCCTAGGTGACCTGGCAGTCTAGAGGTAAAGTGTCGGACTTCTGTGCTGGGGTCCGGGGTTAAATCCTCGGTCCTGGCACAGATTTATCTGATTGCCAAACCTTTCCTTCACCTCTGACAATAAGTTTATTAATCACAACTTGTGAATGTGGGGAATGCCAGGCCTCCCATGTGGTTCGGATTCCACGTTAAACTGTAGGTCCTCCATTTTATCTCACAATCACCCTACCATTACACATTATCGTAAGTACGTATAGCCCGAACGGTTAGTAAGACTCGGTGTTAATAATAATAATAATACTTAGACGCTAGTGTACGAAATAGAAAGATAGGGAAAAAATTGGCAGTTCAGCTGGCAAGGCCTCTTGTATGTGTGTTGATAACACTTCCCCTCTTCCGTAGATGAGTATACACACTCAACATATTATTGCGGCTGGACAGTATTGACTTGCATTTCAAAATCAACTATCTTTTGGCTTTGTATTCTAGTGGTGGTGTACATATTTTATTATGTATTAATTTTCAAATCGTAAAAAAGTTAGCGACTACATATTTATCTAGTCAATATTTTGTGTTAAGGTATAATCCAATCGATATCTCACGCTTAATACACATTTAAACTTCTTCATTAAGATAAAATTGTCCTCATAACGAGAGGAAGACGAGATATTTATATCATTAATGCAATATTAAGGTAATCGGCCCCGTTGTGTGGTGGTCAATGCACTTGGTTACAAGCGTGGGAGTCCTTGATTCAATTCCCGGCTGGCACCTTGGGTAATTTTCCCTTTAGGGGAATATTTCCAATGGTAATCAGGGTTTGGTTAATTAGACTTAAGATGATAGGTTAAGACTCACCCCGCCTCCACAACATCATACCCATTATCATGTTATCTCAATGCGGCTACGACGTGTAGACAACCTACTGTGGTGCACCCTGAGCTACGCTCTGTGCCAACAGAGAGACGGGTAGTCTACACATAAGGCGAAAAACTGGACGAAAAAGTCCCTCCCAATAAAATGGTAAGAACGACAAAAGAAAAGTATTAAGGTGGTAATGTAGTGAACACGAGTTAAGGGCAATAATTTTGTAGATTTTACATCAAAAGGTTGACCTGGTGGTCTAGGGGTAAGGTGTTGTACTTCTGTGTTGAGGGTCCAGGGTTCAATCCTCGGTCCTGGCACAGATTTATCTGATCACCAAACCCTCCCTTCACCTCTGAAAAAACTTGTATTAATCACAACTTGTGAATGTAAGGAATTCCAGGCCTCCACCATGGTTCGGATTCTACGTTAAACTGTAGGTCCTCCATTTCATCTCGCAATCACCCTACCATTACACATTAGCGTAAGTGCATACAACCCAAACGGGTACTAAGACCTTGTGATAATAATAAATACAGTAAAACATATTTTTGGCGAAAAGAAATATAATATTTCTCCAGTAGAAACAATTTTCTTCCCATGATGGTAGTATCGACAGTTGTTGAATCTCTGTCGTGAGATTAATGGCATAGGATGACAAACATTTTAAAATGAAGATTCAAAATTATTATATCATTAAAGTCAAGGACACCCCTGACAGATATTCAATAGTTGTTATCACTATGTGTTAAAAAAAGACTATATTTATTCTGGAATTATATTTTATTTGTACGTGTATTTGTAAAAATAAAATAATTTCTATTAAATCTGCCCTTAACTCGAGTTTTCCCCAGTCCCCTACAGAGGTACTGTAACCAAGTCCAGGTAACGGATTTTATAAACCTTTGCAGACGTAACCGCTTCGATGATCACATGGTCTAAGACAGTGTTTTTCAAGCTGTGATCCTCGGTTGTGCACCAGGTGCCATAGATGGTACAGGAGGGAGAAAAATAAATTTGATGTTAAGGATCTAAAAAATAAGAGATTGACAGGATAACTACACTAAATAAATAATACTTTGAGCCACAATTAGTACTGAATGTGAATTACGCAGGAAAATAGTCAAATATAATATATTATATTTTACTAGGTCTATTTGATAAACATGTATATTAGTAGAACGTTCATCTTCGGCAAGGGGAAATGAAGATAGTTTGCTGAGGTAAGTTTCCACATTTGTTTCCAGCTTGTATAAAGTGGTCATTTTTTGGAGAAGTTTAAAAACACTGGTCTTAAATATTGAACTTAAAATATAATGGATTATCTAGGGTGAGGAAATCGGGGTTTGAATCCTATTCGGGTGTACTGGGGGTGTTTTTTCATAAGTAGTTCTCAACTATCCTTGTATAAAAATTGATACATTTCCTTTAAATTCCACCTTCCTCATTTTTAATTAACTATTGTAAATTATTTGATAAGTTGAACGGGTTATAATCGACGGTGCAACAATTTGGGGGAAGAAATACACTGGTTTTTTTTTATATTCACGTCTTACTACCTGTTCAGGTTGTACGCATATGTTATAATTACTCTAATTGGGTGGGGTTAGAAAGGAAACATTTTAGAGGTAATCTAACCGCATTTTCGTGGAAGGAGAGTGGAAAACTATTTATGAAAAATCACCCCCAGTAGACCCAACAATGATTAGAACACTGATATTTCTGTTCTAATTAGGCCAGTCTAACACGAGAGTGATGACTTAGACCATTCATCCACTGAAGCGGGTCCCCAAACACTTTCATGACTTCAATAATTTCTTTACATGAGAAAGTAAAAAGATAAAAGATTTCTCTGTAGAATGGGTGGTTTTTTTTTGTAACAAGGTGTGTCCTTCTCTAATGTGTGAGGTATGAGATAAGCTCTTCTAGCTTATTTATGCTCAAGCTTAAGATGGAACGAGAGATTAAAATTAAATGCAAGTGGGTGGGTCTACAGCTTTTATCAAATTCATCCGTTTCTCACAAAACGCTACTCCGTTCATGTAGATAAGAATTTGCAGTTTCACTTGCTCAAAGTACTGAAAAAAAAAAGAACACAAAATAACTTTTTAGCAAGTAAAATTTACGACTTTTCGTTTTTAAAAGTTTTTTAACAGCATTAAAAAAAGCTACTATTTTTTTTGTTAGTCAGAAAATGAAATTTCAAAATAACCTTAGGTAATATTATTTTAAACTGTTATCATCCTAACTAAATTTAATTGAACTAAATTGTATATTTTTATTGTTAGAACACATTATAAAATAACTTATTAAATAAGGAGATTTTCTATGCATAAATACAAGCTTTAAATATATTATCGACTAAAATCATACATCTAATTTTATTTTAACAAATATATTGATAAAAAAAAATCATCCGGCGTGAATTTGGCTACAAGTCTAGGGGTCCCATGTTCGATTCCCAGCTGGTACCATGGGTATGGTATCAGACTTATGTGCTGGGGCCCGGGGTTCAATACCCGGCCCTAGCACAGATTAATCTGATTACCAAAACCCTTCTTTCATGTCTGACAAGACGTGTATTAATCACAGCTTGTGAATGTGTGGAACGCCACCGTGGTTCGGATTCCACGTTTAACTTTAGGTCCTCCATTTCATCTCACAATCACCCTACCATTAAAACATTAGCGTAAGTGCGTATAACCCGAACGGATAGAAAGACGCAGTGTTAATAATAATAATAACAATAATAATAATCTATTCTTGTCTTTAATTATAATCATAGATATCCGTTACTTTAATATTTTAATAATATTAGCGTACAGGTAACCTTTACCTTGTTTTATTTTATTGGTGGTAGCTGTTTGCGAGGGGGAGAACTGGTGTGTACATAGATTAAATTGTGATTGAGGAATTTATATCCTCCCCTTAATAAAAGGTTCAGCTTAACTTGTATTTATCTTACATGATATATATTATTATCGGATAAATAAGGTGAAAAAAACACCCAAGCAAAGATATCACTTTGTTGAGACAAATCATAACAATATTTAAATACAGATTTTAAAAATGTCTTGATAATTTTTTTTAAACATAATCATTGCTATCTTAAAGTCTAAGGGACTTAAGAACATAAACTACAGTGCCATATTATACAGTGTGTCTATACATAAATATACTCCGTTATAAGCCCTAAACGATATTTTAGGACATATCTTAAAACGGTTTTGTTAATTTAAAAAATAACACGATACATGTTTTGCTTTAGTTCGAAGACCATCAAGTATGGACACAATGGGGGTGAATAATTTATTAAAATCTTGTATATATTATTAGTATTTTCATCCCTAAAATGGTTAATTACTTATTCTAAAGCTTAGGGATGAGTCGAATTAAATAAGAGAAATGCACCTAAATTAGTTTATAGAATGGGTAGAACTATCAGTGATGATGGACGTGGAAACCCACCCTGTGTTCATCCGGCCGAGATTTGAACCCCAACCTTCTAGTTATGGCAATAGCTATGTATATTACGTGCTTAACGCCAGATCTAGATTCAAAGTAGGATGACAGGAGTTAACGCCTCAGGGCCTACACGAGTCAAGGTCTTCATAAAAATTTGCCATATTAAAAAAAAATCTTCCCTTTTGACGAAAAATTAAAAATTAACGAGATGTATAAGATTTAGAGCAAATCTAATTTATTGGGATTAGCCTGTTTCTTTATTTAACTAATTACTTCAATATAGAGCTTTAACGAATAATGTTGTGAAGAAAAGATGATAATTTCAACACTTTGAAAAAAAAAAGTTAGATGCTGGGGACTCCCGGGGCCTCCACTTCTCTAAGTATAGCCATGCTTAATGCCTCGGATCTTATGACCAGCCATGGGACTAATTATTTTTAAAATTTCTAGCTATGCTTTTGAATTTTATTTTTATTTTCTGTCTTTGATAAAATGGTCAGTGAGTAAGATCAGTACGCTTTATTTAAAAGTATTATTATTATTAGCACTGCGTCTTACTACCCATTCGGGTTGTACGCAAAAAGTATAGTAATATGCTATTATTTTCTCCTGAGACATTTTGGCAAATGCATTTTTTTAAATTATAATATATTAAAACATATATAAATTCAGAAATAACTTGAGATATTCAAAGGAGTAACATGGTTCTTAAAGTAAGAGAAAAATATTTATGGTGTTTTGAAAATTCAGAGTTTTGACATATGTCAAAAATCTAATATCCCGCTGTAACCTTGAAAACAAATACGACCCTTGCACTTCCTTTCCTTAAGAGAGGCCTTTCTCTCTACTCGCCATGATTCTTGTCTTTGAGTTTAGAGCTTCCGAGCTGACCGGTAGAATGCAGTAGTGGTAGTAGTAACATCACAAGCATAGTGGCTCTCTTCGGTTGTAAATAAAATGTATTCAACTCTCGACCAAGAATAGATTTAATTCCGTATTTAGAGGTGAGTGAACTAAACTGTTGATTTTCACTTTGGATATTACATTATTTGTAGCATGTAATATTAGATTATGTCCATAAATCTCAGGCAATAAGTAATTAAAACATGTAATTTATAAGGTGAGTCTTGGATAAAACAAATTATACCAATTTAAAATGTGTTCATCCCACAATAAATATAAAAATGAATGTTAGTAATAAAAAAAATAAGGGGGGTATTAAAAATAGTCCTAAACAAGGATACAACAAATACAAATATACAAAAAAAATTTTGTCTTATTTCAATAATGACATTTTCTTATCAGTTAAAGTTCAATCAGAAATTGATCAAGGCAAAGATCATCATATTTTAAAATTAAAACAAATTAGTCCTCTCCTCTTCACCCAAGGTCATTTTATATGTACTTGGGGTAATACATAAAATCAAAGTATGGCGACAGAAAAGGATTCATACGAATCTACAAAATGTTCAGATGATTAAACAGCCAAACCTTGGAAAGTGATAGGTAATCGAAAAACTAACTCAGAATGTCCTTTGGGGATTATCTCGTTTTCACTTCCTTTTCAAGGAAAACGCAAAATAATGAACAAAATAAAAATATCGTTACTAAATAAAATATTTTATTAATTATTTTACCTATTTTGTTCAAAATTATGGCCAGACAAGCATTGCACCCATCAATTACCGAAGGAGTGGGCTGACCGACATTGCATGTTTGTCAATATTTGATTGTGAATAACTCCTAAAGCCCTCAACATATACCGTAGTTAACGTTAAAATTTCAACTTAAAAGTAAATTTAACCAACTATTAAAGCAATTTTTAACTTGCATTTTTAAATTTGATTTTGCGTTTATAGAAAGATAATAAAGTGGTTTTTGGTTGACTTTCACATAATTATCTCATCGGATGTATTTCATTGACTTCTTGATACCAGATTACTTTTAAACTAAGCAAAAGATCGGAGCAAATGAGATGTAATTTAAGCGAAAAATAATCTTTTACAACTTTTATACGAAGGCGTTCTTGATATATAGATTAAGCTTCATCTCACTTTTGATGCAGAAAAACGTGTTTACGTTTAGTTTTTGTTGTTTAAACGAAATGGAATCGAAAACTAGTTAATCTCCGAAGGACATTTTAAATTAGTTTTTTGATCCCCTACCCCTTCCAAAAGTTCAGCTGTTTAATCCGGGAACCTGTGTTTCACGATTTGTATTTCATCTCCACTCATCTCTGAACAGAAAACACAAAGGATAAAACTGAATCGTTGGGATATGAGAAATGAAACTCTTTTGTTTTCAAGTGGGAGAGAATGCCAAGAGGGATACAGACAGATCCATGCATCGGAGAGTATTCTGGAATGAGGTAGAGGGGGTAGGGGAGGAGACCGTGTATAATATCGGCATTCCATCCTGTCCTTCAATATCGGCAACCCCTCTTGTGTCTAGTGTTCCTTTTCAAAAAAAAAGAAGAGGAAAGCGCGGAGAGAACTAGACACACACACTCGTCAAAACAGTTGGGAATAATACAGTACGTACAGCCAATTGATAGTGACAGGGGCAAATAAAAAAAAACTGGTTACCCCCAAATGGTAAAGCAAAGGAACAGGATTTAAACTAAATAAAAGTGATTAATATTTCTGAATCAAAATTGTTAATAATCTAAACAAATATATGGAATATTTTTAAAACATTTTGTAAACCTTTTATTTGCATGATGAGCTATAAAACGTTTAGCTTTGCGCAGTGGGAAAACACCATATGAACAAGTTGTAGGAGAATAATCGCAGTCAGTTACTTTGAGTTGTCAATACCGAACCCATGGTATCTGTCAATTTGTCAACAACAACAAAAATCCGTGTAGTTTAGATTGTTATACAGGATAACTACATGGAAGAGGTATATTGTGAACCGTAGGCCTATTTATTAGATTTCTATAGAATCTATGGTGACCTGGCGGTCCAGGGGTAAGGTGTCAGACTCCTGTGCTGGCGGCCGGGGTTCAATCCTCGGTCCCGGCACAGATTTATCTGACCCTTCCTTCACCTCTGACAAGACAGCTTGTGAATGTGGGGAATGCCAGGCCTCCACCGTGGTTCGGATTCCACGTTAAACTGTAAGGCCCTTAATTTCATCTCACAATCACCCTACCATTACACATTAGCGTAAGTGCGTATAAACCGAACGGGTAGTAAGAGCGGTGCTAATAATAATAATAATAATATAGAATCCAACAGCACGCGGTCGTATCCATCCCAGTGTCTTTGGTTAGGATCCTGACCGTGTTAGAATGCGGTTGGATTTACGTGCATCAGTTTTATCTCAGTGCTAGATTTAAATATATTGTGTTCGGGAGTCAGATAGTTTCACGTTCCCTAAAAACGATTAGACTGGGTTTTATTTAAATTAAAGTTAACTTGAGTTAAAAATCACAAATTAATATCTAGGATTAATTTATTGCACACTTTGGCTGGTTATTAAATTATGAATATAAATAATGTAAGTTGATTTGGAGTGACTAGTTCACCTCCAACTCTTTGACTGCACCAAAGTATAACACACGTCCAAACTGTTTTTTGGTGTTATCTAGGGATGCAAAAAAAGTATAAATACTTTAATAACATCGATATGTTCCTTTCTATACTAGTAATTTTTTTACTCGATATTTTTGTTCCTATACTTTTACTGATATTAGTACTCACACTCCGGTATCGAAAGAAACAACTTTTTGTTATATTCACTGATGCTAGGATTAAATATTTACTATGGTTAAATAAGGGTACAAAATAGATTATTTAGTAACTAAATGTAATTAGTAATATATTACCTTCCATCAGCTACATTTTCATAGACATTTTGAAAGCTGGTATAGTAAAACATTTTTTTTAAATCACTTATACAACACTATCTTTCATACCCTCCAAGTTCTGACACACATAATAGACGCGATAGACCTAAATATACTACAATAGGTTAATTATAATTTTCAGCGTTTAAATAAATATGAACACACAATAATAATTATTATTATTGTTTATATTATTACTATGAAAAGTTGAAATTATTACTTGATGATTTTATTTTTCCATATTTAAATGTCGATACCAATACTTACTGTTATCGATGATTTTCTTTCGATACCATATCCCTAGGGTTTTCAAGAGTGTTTGTACAATGACTGTCACGAGGGCTTCTTGCGACCTTCATCGCGTCCCCTTGGTCGATTATTTCCATCCTTAGAGAGAAATCGGTCAAAATCGCTTTTATTGGTCACTTAAAAAACTTTAACTTGGTTTGGGGAGATGGCTTAAAATTATTAATCCCGTTCTTTACTGCTAGTTTTTAAGGATCGTAAATACTAAAAAAGAATCACTGTGTGTATTGTACCCTTATCTTATAAAGTGGAAATCCCGCTAATGTTAACATGAAAAATGTGTTATGCCTCAAGCTATGTTCTATTGTTATATCTGTCTCACAGTGTGGATAGAATCTACTATAGATAATCACACCACACAACAAAAAATTACTCTTGTTATTTCCGAAATATTTCTGATAGCCATTGATTTTAAATAGTTCCACAAGCTACTGTCTTGAAGTACTTGCTATGGTTTGTTGTATTAAAGTAGTTCTTATTCTCACTATTATGAGGTAGTCTTACTATTCACTTTCTTGAAGTATTTCTGTTGACCACATTTTTTTTATTTATTTATTTAACACCACGTCATGCTAACCGTTCGGTTTATACGTTTACCACCATATTGAAGTATTAGTATGATTTTGGTATGAAGAACAGTAAAAGTTAGTTATAAAAATGCTAAAACAATTTTATCATGTTCATACATCAAGTTATGTTAACTATAGCTGTCAATTTTAATATATATTATAAATACCCATTGAATAACACAAATAATACAGTAACATTTTATCAATGTTAGCCGAAAACAAATTTGTTTAATTTTTTCTACTGTTCTTCCAACCAAAGTCATGGTATAGTTACATGACTTGTATTGAAAAGTTCCATTATTTACTTTTTTGAAGCAGTTCTTCCAATCACTAGTTTTAAGTAGTTTCGGCGGTCACTATTTGAAAGTATATTTGTTGGTTAATTTTGCTAAGTAGTTCCTCTGGTTACGGTTTTAAATTACTTACGTTATTCACCAGTTTTAATTAGTTCTACTAGTCAATTTATGAAGTATGCCCACTATCCACTATTTTTAGCTATATACGTAAGTCACGATTCGGAAATAATTAAGTCAGTCATTAATATTGAGCAGTTCCATTAGTAATTAATTTTAGGCAGTTCTAATAGTCAATGGTGTGTAAAGCAGTGGGTCTGGAAAGTGGTCAAATCCGCCTCATGAGGACAATTTGAATAACTACTTGAATACAGAAGTAGCGGCTCAAATAAAGAAACCTGAGATTAATGGTTGGAGGGCTCGTTTTGGGGATCACCCTCTAATTCTTAAGTAGTTCCGTTAGTCAATATTTGGATGTAGTTCTGTAATACCTATTTTTACTAAAATATGTTAGTCACTATTATGAGGTTGTTCATCTAGTCACTAGTTTTTAAATGGTACGCCAGTCCCTATTTTAAAGTAGTTCCTCTAATATTTATTTTGAAGTAGTTCCTTTATTATATACTCTGAAGTAGTTCCTTTATTTACTATTCTGAAGAAGTTCTCCAAGTCGTTATTTAAAAAAAATGTTTCACTAGTCACTATTCTGAAGTAGTTCTATTATTTATTTTGCAGTAGTTACTTTATTATTTGTTACCCGCCTCGGTGGCGTAGTTGGCTAACGCTCTAGTCGTGTTGAGCTCGACTGCTGAGGACGGGGAGATCGAGGTTCGAACCTCGGTCGGGTGAACTGGGATGGTTTTACCTAAACGGTTTTCCACTCTCCCTCCACGCAAATTCTGGTTCACCTCCTCTAATTAAACCTTCCCAATTCCTAATCCATTAGAGTAATTAGTACTTAAAGCGTATAACCCGAACGGGTAGTAAGACGCGGTATTAAATAATAATAATACTATTTACTGGGAATAAATTCAATTATTTTCTATTCTGAAGAAGTTATCCTAATCTTGATTCAAAAGTAGCGTCTATATTATTTTTTTGTAGTAGTTTCACTATTTACTATTCTGAAGTAGTTCTCCAAGTCATTATTCTGGAGTAGTTATCCTCGTCACTATTCTGGAGTAGTTATCCTCGTCACTATTCTGGAGTAGTTATCCTCGTCACTATTCGGGAGTAGTTAACCTCGTCACTATTCTGGAGTAGTTATCCTCGTCACTATTCTGGAGTAGTTATCCTCGTCACTATTCGGGAGTAGTTATCCTCGTCACTATTCGGGAGTAGTTATCCTCGTCACTATTCGGGAGTAGTTATCCTCGTCACTATTCGGGAGTAGTTATCCTCGTCACTATTCTGGAGTAGTTATCCTCGTCACTATTCTGGAGTAGTTATCCTCGTCACTATTCTGGAGTAGTTCTCCTAGTCACTATTCGGGAGTAGTTGTTCTAGTCACTATTCTGGAGTAGTTGTTCTAGTCACTATTCTGGAGTAGTTATCCTCGTCACTATTCGGGAGTAGTTATCCTCGTCACTATTCGGGAGTAGTTAACCTCGTCACTATTCTGGAGTAGTTATCCTCATCACTATTCTGGAGTAGTAATCCTCGTCACTATTCTGGAGTAGTTATCCTCGTCACTACTCTGGAGTAGTTCTCCCAGCCACTATTCTGAAGTAGTCCTGCCAGCTGCTGTATTAGCTTGTCGAGCCTCTGTCAACTCCAAGCAAGCAATCTGAAAAGGTCAGTCGACTCTTGAGAAGCGTACAAGGGGGAAAGTTGAACCTGCCTACCTCCTCAAGTTTACAAAAAGAAGGAGAAAGAGTGACGGGGATGGCGATAGGAGGTGGGGTGGGAGGAAGGAGGGGGCGAGGATATGATAGCAATGTCAGCTACCAGACGACCTGAGAATAGCTTTCCAATATCCCGTCAAGTGCTTCGAAGTCGACGAGTAGCTTTTATAGAGTCGAGGACTTGTGGACTAAGAGGATTAACGACGTAATATGGCGGACATGGATTCAATAACTGGTTGACAGATACAAACTGCATTAATACATCGCTGACCCATCCTCAGCCTTGGTCAAGATCTCAGAGAGGCCGGTCAAATATCTATCAAAGTTTGACAGCCCAAATGGGCGCCTCCTACATTAGAATCCCCGTCTTTTTTTTTTATCATCGCGTCTTGCTACCCATTCGGGTTGCACGCCTATTAACTAATTACACTAAAGGTTCAGGGATAAGGAAGTTCTAATTAATAGTAAGTGCACCGGCATTTGCGTGGAAGGAGAGTGGAAAACTATTTAGGAAAAACCTCCCTCAGTGTACCTAACTGGGATCAAAACCTGATCTCCCCGTCTTCGGCAGTCTAGTCCAACACAAGAGTAGCGCGGTACCACACGGCCACCGAACGAGGTCTCCCCCTCTTATTGTAGTTACACCCTCCTTAGAAACTAAACAATATATTGACCATCTTTGGTGACCGCATGGTCTAAGGCGTCACTTTTGAAATAGAATAACCTGCCGGTGACGGGACTATCGGGGCTTAATCTTGGTCGGGTGTACTTAGGGTGGTTTTTCATAAATTATTTTCCATTCTCCCTCTTAGAAAATGCGGATACACATCCTCTACACTCAACTTTGATTTTCATTAACACAATAGTGTAGTTAGTACATAAGAATATATCATGAGCGGGTAGTAAGTAGTGGTGCTAATTTAAAAACAACATAGTATGAGTGGAAAATAGTTTCGCGAGCTATCAGATACCACGGCAATCTACGACACAGGAGGCCTCTTGTACAGTGCTGTCATTACAATGATTTGCAACCTGTGTGCTGATATTAATTAAAATTTCATATTAAAAATTAAAATCTTGTATTTAATACTTGAGAGGATCGGAGGGGATAGACAGGGTGTCAAATGAAGTCTTAAGAAGAGTGCGTGATAAAGAGAACCATGATGGATGCGATTATTCGGTGCGAAGCAAACATGATTGGGAAATCTCTTTAGGAGAAACTCTCCTCTGCATGGCGTCGTAGTTGGAAAAATTGAGGGAAAGAGGAGCTTAGGAAGGATAAGGATTCAAATATTGGATGACTTGAAATAAATAAGAACATTCTTGTAGCCGAAGAAGGAAGCAGAGGACAAAGAGTATTGGTGGTCTAAGTTCACTGACAAAAGGAATGGATCCGTCGTAAGACACAACACAGAATAATAACAATAATAATAGTAATAATAATAAACTACTTGGCAGTGTAACAGTCCTACAGAGTTGCAGATGACTGTAGTAACTGATATCTGACGATATTATTGGTCGTTCATGTGTGGCTAACAATTGCAACAAAGTCCATCTCAACCTTAAACTATGAATTAATAATGACCCTGGGCACGAGGGAATAACTTGACAAATCAGTGGTAGAGCATTGGCATGCTAAGCTTAAGCTCCCCGCTTCGATTCCTGTGTCCATCTGTCATTTTTCAACTAATTTATATTAATTCATGGATGTTATGACTTTATATTTAGACGTTATGTAGCATTTATTGGCATACAAGCTACTAAACAGTGAAAAATATACAAGAATGGTTTCTAATAATAATAATCGCGAGTAAACTCACCATAGCCCCATTCAGCAGTGGCCCCTCCCAAGTGTACTTCCCGCACGAACACAACATACCGCGAGAAAATCAACAACTGACTAAACGAGCGACCTGTGTGTATGCTCGAACTATGATTTATCATAAGGCATGCTAGGAAAGTATGACGTACATCCGATAAAGACGATGATGTGTCCAAAAAACTGTTATTCTGAGTCCGTCCACAAAATGCTCGAATGTTCTACCTCTGTCTAGTTACCCCTTTCTCCTCTTCTTTGTGTGTTAACCTCTGTTTTCACTACCCCTCTCCCCCCTTTCGAGCCTGAATATGAGTGTATATAATGATGTAGCTCTGATTGATATGTCACTCGTGACTGGATACTGTCTCTGGACACATTTAGGTATCCTGGATATTATAAAAGGTGCATAAATTCAATTTCGGCTGTTGTATTGAAAAATTATTTTTCGGCAAATTAATAGACCACAAAATTTATGGATTACGTAATACTTGAATCTTTTTTTTTGTAAATTATGGCTTATAATCCTCATATTTATTTTAGTTTTTATTAATGGGAAATCCCCTTTTGGGTTTACATGTCACTATGTTTGTCAATGTAAACAAGACGACGTATCGTTCGAAAATCGATTATGGGTTAGTACTCATCTGGCGCGTGGCCATTGTTTGTAATCATTCTTAGGTTGTCAAGGTTACTATGATATCAACCTTTAGAACGTCAGGCTTGGAAACTCGTCTTGTAAATTTGTTAATATTTATGCCTATAGATAAACGTTTTGGAAATATCTTTTCAATATTATTAGCGACCTATAAGAATAGCACGTTCTTATATTTTCAATTTGTAAGGGTTATAAATCTCTCGAGTAACTAATTGTAAACTATGTCGAGGTGATGGATATTCACCCGTAACTATGGACTAATATATATAGTGATATTGTTCAAGTTTAATCTCTATTCATTATATCAATAAATAATCTCCTGTTTATCTTATGCTATTTCTTAGAACTTCACGTTCATACTTGAAATCCCACACTGATAGTTGAGGGCACGCTTGTCAGTCTGGCCGAACCCTAAAATGTATTTTAAATATGTTCTGGTATGTATTACAAGCTCAAAGACGATAAAATGATGTTTATTAATGTTAAATAAATAACCGATTTAACTATCAATGTATGAGTTTCGGTATTCATTTTTTTTCTTCACATAATGGGTTTTGATGTTAATTTTGGCTAATTTTAACACAATACAAATACATAAATTAGGCTATGTTTTCATTTTACTGCTTAATTTAGAGAATATGATATTTAAAAGTAATGTTTTGTGTACCCCATCTATATTTTCACATTCTTACAAAGACAGTAAGTTTACATAGTGATAATTCATTTTGAGTGAATGGTATTTCAAAGTACCGTAATATTTGAGTACCACATCTACATTTTCACACTCTCTCTCTTTATCAGACCTTCTCACGTATCACACTCTCTTCCTCACAAACACATACACACACATTCTAAGTCTCTTCACCCAGTATTTCTCTCTCTAACACATACACAAAATCTCACTCTCATTTTTTCATATAAGCAATAACACATTCAAACACCCTCTCATTTTCACTATCACATTTTATCATTAAGTCTATTTTATATCTTATATATAGTTTGATAAGCCCGTTTCCGGTAAAGAGAAAATGACTGAACAGATTTTGACTAACGAACACTCATTTTAAAGATTAGGAAATCATGATGGTGGTAAAACTAGTGGCCTAAAACTAAAACCCAATTTTCCTGGTGAATTTTCCATATTTTCATTCTGTGTGGGCAGTGGTTCATCTGTACTATCATTCTTTGTCTACATCACTATGGAAACCATGATTTGGGTATAGCCGTATATTGGTAAATAAATTATTTGTCTTTGTTTAAAAATATCAGCTCAAGTAGTAATTGAGAAATTTGGTGCAATTAATAGATGGAGATCTGGTAAAAGGTTCGTTTTAATGTTCTCATCGGGGCGTGAAAGCGAAAAATATGTTTTTATTCAAATTACACACTGAAAAATAAATATCTAAGTAAAGTTGATAGCCTCTGACGAGTAAACTTTTAACTAAAGAGTGAGTGAGGTCTTATTATATAGATCCCTTCCCAATAAATAATTTAAAATACATTTTAGTGCAATAATCTGCACACATCACTGCAACGACCCACTTGTTATAATATAAAATGGTAGTTTATACGTTGTTAAGTACCATTAATAATATTCTAGTTTTACTTTAAACGCAAGAGCTTATTAAAGGCACACCCTAAAGTATAAAAAGGATGGCTTGGTATGTAATGCACCCAAATTAGCGTGGAACGAGGATGAAACATATCTATTGAAAATTCATTTTGAAAATTACTTAAGTGCACTAAGCCTGTATTCAAACCTTGATATCATATAAGTGGCGCTAAAGTGAAATATGCGATGAATTACTTAGACCACTCTTCTACCTATGCGGGTTTAGTAGACAGTTGATGTATATACATATTCTCCAATATTATAATTTTAACACCTGATAAAATACAAATGAAAACAGTTTTAAAAATGAATGTATTCATAATAAGTTATGATCTCCATAGATAACTTAAAGTCAGAAATGTGTTAAATTACATTTTATTTTAATAGGTAATTAATTTGAAGTTCTCAATAATACATCAAAGTGTATAAAAAAATTATTTATTTAAATCCTTACAAAAAACTATATAGTTGTATATTTATATTTATTAGATAGCTGAAATATTCGAAGGTAGATAAAAATAAGTAGTTTAGTGAATAACATGGTCAAATACATATTTGTTTAGCTACAATGTAATCAATTCAATTCAATATTGATAATCTTTTATTAATGACAAATTAATAAAACAAACGCTAAATGTACATAATACAACATAGCTGGACAATGTGTGTTTATAAATGCATTTTAATTGACTAGATGGTTATCATAGTAAGTATTATTTTAAATTGCATACATGAGTATAATTGCATTTATAACATTTGAGTGCATCCTAAAGGCATTCAAACCTTTCAAAGTATCAAAATGGCAGTCCCATATTTAAAATATTCGTATGATACATGTTGTAACGGATTTATAAATGCTCTTATGGTTTATTGAGTTTATTTATTATGACCCTTCTTCCTTAGCAAATTAACGTTTTCGTGTATATTTAGTATTTATATACGGTAGTAGAGATATAATTGGCAGCTAGAAGAAGGTTATTCTTTCCAAACATTGTCTGGAAATATTATTAGAAGCATTTGATAACATTGTTTATCTAATTTATATTAGTTGAAAAATGACACCTGAACACGAAAATCACGGGTGTATTTTCAAAGTAATTTAAATTAATTTAATTGTTGTACTTTCTATGTGGACATTCCAGTAATTAAAATGATTTGAAACATTTGTGTTGATATTCAACACTTTTCATTGGTAACTAGTAACCTCGCACGGTGTTGTCCGTGACCCATCTACAGATTCAAAAAGAAAAGTGATCTCTGAAACGTTCTGACTTTCTATGTTTTCTCCTTGTAGATTCCATACATTTTTTTCCTGGGGAGGATGTGGCATATTTTTATCACAGTTATATCAGACACAGTAATTCTAAACCAGATTAACAATATTTTCTTCAAAAATTAGTTAAAAATAGCCTAATTAAAAAGCTAATTAAAAAATTAAGAATCCGGCTTTAAGGTGCATTCTTCTGTCCACCTATGTTAAAACATTTCAGATCTCTCCGCACCGTAGATTTGGCTGGGCATCACACACAAACAAACACACACACACACTTCCTTTTAACATTATAAATATGCATATTATAATTATTTCCGACTAGAATGACGTTAGTGGAGAAGCTTTACTTGCTGTCACTTACCTACTTTCCTACCGTAGATGGGCTATATACAGAACTGAAGACCTATAAAATTAAGTACTTACGTTATGATTAGTGCATTAACGGACGTAGTCGGTAATATTCGACTAAATTATGGTCGACAGAATTCAGGAGCGCCTGAGATTTATTTACCAATACGGTGGAGTTTGATTTTTTGTATATCTTCTGTGTGCTCATGCGAATTACTTTAACGTATATATTGCGTTTATAAGTAATTTACAGCTTTAATAAATATGATACTATTTTTATATATTAATGAAAATATTTATACAAAAATATTTATTTTAGAAAAAATAAAGAAGTGTATAAATCAAGAGCGTACAACATCATACATCGTAAAAAAAAAGTTAAGAATAATTTTAAACGTGCATGAATATCCTTAAAATGATTTACCTTTCTCTCTTCAGACAAATTATCATTGAAAACTAATACTGAAGCTAAAACACCCAATTAATTATTATGAGAAGAAACACGATATTTTTAACTAAGTTAATATTATGCTTTCTTATTTATAAACAAAAGCAAAACATACATTATTTATTTTAGTAGACTGTGGTTATATTTTAACTAAAATGTACAGTTTTGTGATAATGACCGTCCTTGCGTTTCGAACGCAATTAAAGCACGTATTTTTCATCTAAAATCTGAATGCACCTTATATACGTCATGCAAAACTTTTAAAAAAGATAGTAGCTATTTCTGCTGCTAACATTGATAACATCTTAATATATTACTGTTATTATCTTATCGGTATCAATGATATCTATAAAAAGTGACAGCTGAACATAATAACAAGATGCTCGTTGCTATAACCTTACCCAATAAATATTTATTTAATCCCTCATGATATTCGCATTCATACAGTGGTCATTGTACCAATGACAGCTTAAGGCCCTCGCCAGTCAAAGGTGGCAGCGTTATCTGATGACTCGTGAGCTAAGAGCTTTCATAATAGCAGGCCCAACTCAGTTCCCGGCTAGCACGAGGTATGGGAGTATTAAATAAAACACCTACGATTTGCCAGAAATATGTGCAGTGCATTCGTATTTGAATGATTACTCGAAATTTTCCTCGGTGACGATGGGGGGACAAAGTGACAAATGTTCTTGTTGATAACTACAGTATGTCCTTATTATGACAGAAAGAAGAATTGTACACAGTGATTATCTGTGAAGCCATTCTAAAATTTTCAAAAAAAGGTCTTTTAATGGCAGTTTTTATCCAAATATATTTGATATTTCAGCAATGTTCAGTATTAAGAACGTCTATTAAACCTTTATCTCCATTAACGTTTAGTCAAAAATGATTCATGTGCAATAATGTGGTGTAAATTTATCATTTCTAACCGAATATATCACGGAGTTGATTGTAATCTGATGTGTGATATTAATTGATCATACACATGTAGCTGACGATTTCCACACGTCCATCACATACTTTGTCTTAAAAAAAATGAGTGAAGAATGATCCTGAGTATGGGTCGATTCCTGAATAGTGCAGTGGTAAGAGTATTGGTTTAATAAATCAGATATCTCTGGTTGGATTCCCATGTCCAGGTATCATTTTTCAACTAATATCAATTCAATAAATTGCAGTCTCCGTTTTATGAACAGTGACGTAATTATGGCTTGCAAGCCTAAATGTTGATATTCATCGAACATCCGTTAAACTGTTTTGACTGAAGTCCCAGGGATTGGCAGCTAGAAAGACAGATCGACTTTTATTTTTTATGCCCTGGGGCACTTAAAACGTCAGGATCCATCAAAATCTATTATTATTATTATTATTATTATTACTATTATTAGCATCGCGTCTTACTACCCGTTCGGGTTATACGCACTTACGCTAATGTGTTATGGTAGGGTGATTGTGAGATGAAATGAAGGACCTACAG
>CABFVX010006499.1:8134-39412 GCA_902151425.1 Timema shepardi
CCCCCCCCCATCTGACTCCGACTGACCTTCCAAGACCTCCCCTCCACCGCTTTTATACTCTCACACCTGGAGCAGCAGCAGGGAAGGAACCCGGGAGAGACAGCCGAAGGAGGCAAGAGGAGTAGTGGCGGCTGAAGGCCTTTATTTAACGAATAGATACATGGAATTTCTAAATGTACAGTAAATCAAACTTAGAGGTAGGTATCGTGGCTGTGTCGAACTCGTTGGCGGTGTCGCTTCTTCGGTCAGTAGTGTCTGGAGTGCAAGTCTTGAGGGTATGTCTGCGGGGTTGATCTCCGACTCGATCCAGAAGGTATCGATTGTGCGATGACGAGGCTCATTAAAGATGTAGAGGTGTTGGAGTTGAAGACCAACCCTTTCCCACTGGGGAGGCCGTGTAGCACCGAGGTGTTGTCGACCCCCAGGAGGATCGGGTGGTCATCTTCTTTGTCCTTGTTGTGTTGCTATCGGAGGGCAAGCAGGCAAGCGATCATCTCGGCCTGGTTGATCTCCGACGGCTGATGAAGCCCCTGAACACATGCGGCGTTCTTGGAGGGGCTGTTGGTGGCCACTGACCATGGTGTGGCGTCGGAAAACACGTGGATCAGTGGTTTCTTCGGGGTCCCCCAGCTGCAGGCGTTCCAGCGAGGGAGACCCAGGAGAATTTCCGCTACTGCCGATTGCCGTTTGTAAATCCTTGCCACCCCGTATCTCGGCCACTTCAAGTTGAAGACAACACAGCTCATGTAGCCGGCTATCCCTTGGATACTCTTCTCGCTACATGAGCTGGTATGTTGGAGGAGGCCAGCCTTCTGTCGAGCTGCGTCGGTCAAAGTAAGCGAGGAGTCTCGTGTATCTACGATGAAGCCGAGGTAGGTTAGGCTTCCGATGATCATTTCGCCGGACTAATGGTGAACCCCAGCGTGGCGAGGAACTCCGGGACGTGTTGTATCTCCTCCACATCGGAGCCGTAGAAGAGCCAATCGTTGAGGTAGGCGATGCCCTTAGTGTGTGACAGTATCTCTTCTACAGCTCCGATGGCTTCCTTGGCGATATGCTGAAGAATCGATGGCGAGAGGCTATGTCCCATGGCAACCGGGTCATGGCATACTTCTTTCCCTTGTAGTATATCATAAACTGGGGGATGACTACTGAAGTACTGACATTAAACTTAAGGAATATATATTGTATTACAATAATAAAGAAAGACTTAAAGAAAAGAGGACTCACTATGTTAAACGTTATCGATAATATCAAGTGAAAATAGGGGGTGCTGCAGTTTCGGAGTGCATATACACGAGCCGCCATTGTTCTGAAGAGCGCCAAGTTAAGCGGTTGAGTCAAATGTGTCGAATTATCCGGCAAAAAGTCTAAATCAATCTCATTATCTTCGCACAATATGATAACAACAGTAGACAAGTGGGAGTTCAGGTTGTCTCCTATAACCATATTTTTGCCCACTAAACATTTGCAATAAAGTCGGATTATTTTCTCAAACCAATCAAGAAAATAGCAGCCATTCATCCATCCAGATTTGCTTCCATTGTATCAAGCTCCACGAGGTCCACCTTCGGTCCACAAGTCATACAGATGCTGAGCCTTATAGATTACATAGGGTGGTAAAAGAGTCCCATCATCAGTCGCTGCAAACACACTGATGTATTTGACTTGGTTTCATTCATGACTCTTCTAGGTTATTTGTAGCCCATCTTGAAGATCATCTTGCGTTGACCCGGATCATCAGCAAGACACGTTTTAGGAGGAACACCTTTAAGAGACTTTTCCAATTCACTAAAATACTCCCTAATGACTGTTGGGGACACCTTTGCTCTGCTATGTTTCACATTCTGACACAATCTCTGAGAGAGGTGAGCTTTGTGTCTAGAAAGAAATTAAAGATCCCTTTTTATACATGGCATATTGTCTTTGAATTTAGCAATTCTCGTGCCCTCTCTGTCCAAGAGATATTTCACGAAACATCGGATATTGAATGTACTCATTGGGTAACCCCAATCACAACACGTCAACATGCAATACACCATTTCATCTTCAAAATCAAAAGGTAAATATTTTTGCCCACCTTATTTCTTTTTATCCATAATACATCTAGTTGTGATGGCTACATATCTTTTCAAGGCGGACTTAGATATTTTAAATCTTTTGGCAGCTGCACGTTTTGACATTCCACGTTTAACAGCCTGAACTGCCTTTTCACAACGTTAGGGTTCACTGGTAAATTTATTTTTGAATGAGGGTATCTTATGTAGTTTCTTCCCATTGTCCCTATTGACCCCAGATTTTAGTTTAGAGATTAACACTTGTATTAAGAAATAAATAACTTATGATTCAATTAAACAATACTATCGGCAACTTGTAAAATATCTTAATATACATGAGAAAGTTAAATGATGTAAAAACAATACAATTTCAGCCACTTTGATTCGTTCACCAAACAAAGTTTTATAGATGAGGTGGCCATTTCCAAAAGGTCTCTTGTCCAAAATTTTAAAAATTGAGTTATTGGTTCTACCGTATTCAGTATAGGCTTTTCTATGAGGGAAACCATTCATCTTGTTCCAAAACGCACTCTAAGCCCTCTAAAAACGTATTTAAAAGTAGTGCTTATTTCCAAAGTGTCTCTTGTCTGAGCTATTAAAAGCTAAGATGGCGGTCAACTGACATACAAGACTTAAGAAACAAAATGTCTTTAGTCCAACATCATTCCACTATGAAATCCATAGTATTTTTTTAAAAAACCGTCTCTTGTCCTTAGACTCTAATATTGTAACCATGGATAAAATAGAGAAAAATTATCAAATAAGCTTTGTTTTACGCCTTTACGTTTTAAAATTAATATAGTGGCAGCCCTGACGAACAGCTGGAAATAAAAATATATGAGTTTTGACGGTAGGTTATGTTGATTAGTTTACTGCCAAGTGTGCAGTTTTTCAAGCTATTTTTCTGTGTTTGAGTGGTTTATATTGATTAATAATAATTAATAATGGAAGAAAATCTCATTCAAAGGACTGTTGCTCCATGTTCTAAAGGTAGAGGTAGAAAACAGGCAAGAAATGTAGAAATGTGGGCAAAAACATTAAAAACGAGAAAACTCTATTCATCTAAAGCTTTACCATGACTTCCTAAATGTCACCATAATGGTGGTGCACTATAATGTAAAAATCTTTCTTTACAAGATATTCGTAAATATCATCAATAATTTTATTCTGAGAAAAAGAAAGATGTTCAGGATAATTTTATTCTCAAACATACTATTAGTGAAACTCCTAAAAGAAAGAGAGCAAGAAATGAGCGGAAACAAACTACATTAATGTGGACTCGCTATTTCATTCCAAAATCTAAGGATGGGCAGACAACTCAAATTCAGGTTTGTAAGAAAGCATTTTGTAGTATATTGGGTATTGGTGAAAAACGGGTACAACGAGTTTGCAGATGACATTTTTCCAGTGGAAAACTAGAAACTGAAAATAGAGGGGGAGACCACAAATCCCACCTATTTGTAGATAAAAGGGGGGCTGTTAAGTCTTTCATAGAGAATCTTGTTCCTTTAGAGAAACATTACTGCAGGGCTGCAAATGCTATGAGACAGTATTTACCTAGCTATCTATCAATAGCAAAGCTTCATCGAATGTACAATAATAATGCAGAAAAAGATCTTAAAGTGCCCTATTCTTACTTCTTCCACATTTTTACCATAGAGTATAACCTAAGCTTTGGGTCCCCAGCTGTTGATAAGTGTTCCAAGTGTATACAATTTGAGTTAAAATTGAAAGCAGGTGACAAGACTTGTGAAACAGATTTCATATTGCACAAGAAGAGAAGTGAGGCATACTTTTCCTTATTAAGACAGAAGAATGAGGGGGAGATTACGCTTACGTTTGATTGTCAGAAGAACCAAGTTTTGCCACGAATTCCAGATCAAGCTGCCTACTATTGCAGACAATTTAATATTTACAACTTCACCATCTGTGAAGGGACCTCCACAGATAAACAACCCAAGGAGAAAGTTTTCATCTACACCTGGACAGAAGGCGATGCTGCAAAAGGCTCTGCACAAATTGCATCAGCGGTATTTCATCGCTTGCAGAACACAACCTATACAGGTATTTCTACTGTTAGGCTCTTTGCCGATGGGTGCGGAGGGCAGAACAAGAATTCAACAATGATTTGCATGCTGATTTATTGGCTGGCCAAGTTGGCACCGTCTCATGTAAAGGAAATTCACCTTTTTTTCCCAGTACCGGGTCACTCTTACATTCCTCCCGACCGTGTTTTTGGGAGGATTGAACTAGACCTTAAAGGCCACGACACAATAGTGAAACCAGAAGAGTACTTGGAAGTTTTTGAAAAACATGGAACAGTTCTGAAATTGGGTCAAGACTGTCCCATCTATGATTGGAAGAAAGTGTCTCAAGAGAATTTGAAAAAGCCACAGCAGTGGCACTTTAAGTTTTCTTCTACCAAAAGATTTTTAATCTCCAGAGGACAGACTCCAACGGCTTCAATTCTAGTTCAGGGTGAACCATTTTATTATACTAACACTGGTGTACCAAGGAAGGTTTTGAAACCTAAATTGCAAGAAACAGACTTCAATTTACCACTTATTGAGCCTGGTGTCCCGATAAAACCCCAAAAGATTGCGGATGTAAAGAAACTGTTAACATTGCATTTCGGTGAAGAATGGGAGATGATGGCAGATCTCAAGTTCTATCGTGAAATTATTCAGCGGAGAGAAACAACAGAAGACCAATCGGAAGATGAACTTGAAGGGGGCATTATGGAAGATATAGAAGACTTTTAGGATTAAAGGTGCTTTAATAATGAGTTTCTATTATATTTTTAAATTTGTCATTTTAAGATTGTAAAATTAATTAAAACTCAAAAACTTTTTCTATAATTTTTAATTGTTTTTTATGCTATAAATATTAACTTTGGACATAAACATTTCTGATCTGAGTTATGTGGTAATTTAATTTAAAATTTTGTTTTTATTTTGATGTAATTTAAATCAAAATGTTTGTTTAATAATGTTTCTGTCAATATTTTTATGCAATTAAACAAACTATATCCTTCACCTTGTAACCAAACTGTCTCTCGTCCAATGTTATTTTTTCCAAAACGACTCTTGTCCTCTCTTTTGTTCCAAAACGACTCTTGTCCAAACTTATATAATTAATAATTAAAAAACGGTAAGTAATAGAGAGAAAATAACCGATTCTAAGACTCTTGGTAAAATTATGAATAGATAAAAAATATCTTTACATGAGATCGACAATATTAATGTATTTAAACGTTTTTCGTGACTTGCCGAAAAACATGAAAAGTGGACAAGAGACCTTTTGGATATAGGCACCTAAGATAACCTAAAATGACGCGAAAACATCAGCTGACAGGTCTACCAAATCAACAAATCAAAATGTTATTGCTCACTTTATGACTTATTAGATGACGGGATGTCTTAAGAAAACATAATTTCCCTTCACAAGAAGAAATTTCTCTTTGTTAAAATCGAGTAAATTGATGACTTTTTTTTTATTTGTGTCCCTGTTCACCCCTTTAAGCCTATTCACCTCATTTTACGGTACGGTACATACCTCATGTTTTCGTAAGGTTATATTTGGAAAGATGTGTTTAGTTTTACATGTTGGGTAAATAAAAGGACTTGTCAAAATAAGCCCAAATCAAACTAAGAATAAAATTAATAATATAATTTTCCGTATATTTGCAGTACATGCAACAGGATTACATAAATTATCCTACCCGCTGTAAGATCTACTCCACCCCAGCCACCATTTTTGTTTAAAAAGAATCTCTAAATCATTTTGGCACACCACCTTGCTCAGAACTACTTGTTCGAAAACATCCGATACCAAGACGTAGTCAAGTAAATCGTGAAAACTCGCCTAACTTAATATATTGTTTTGTTATGTTTGCACTGCATGGCACAAGCAAGAGGCAATGATATTGATAATAATACCTTATAATTTTTAATAGTCAGCTTTGTTAACACTAGAGATTATTACACACTCAAGGTTGACTATCGATCAGCGGCCGAGACCGAATTGATACTTCATTTCACTCGAATACACTGTTCAGGATGAATAGAATGAAAACTGTTGAATATAATAATGCATTAAATACGTGAGGGTGGCTAAGTCTACTTTATTGTGTGATGTTCAAATGATTGATAAATAAATTTGCTGATAAAATATTACTGTGAGTGAGGGGTCTAATAGATTATGAGAAATAATATTGTAATTAAAATGGCGCATATCATTATGTAATAAATATCCAAAATATTATATTTTTTGTTAATTATACTTTAATTGAAATCCCTCCTTAACAACCATCACCATTTGCCCTGATAGTTAAACCACTCGATCAACTCAGTAATCATTAGTGGCTTGACGCTAGTTAAGAGGGCGGAACATAAGATCACCCTGAACGTGTGAAGATTATTCTATGGGCTACTCTTCTCATTTGAAAATAAAAGCACGAATCTTCCTCTGCGGGACCTCTAAGTAAAACTAGAGTAGGCATCTACAAAGAGGGCACGATAGAGGGAAAAAGAATTATAACTTTATATCACATCACTTTTTATTTAAAGGTAATTAAAACTAGTTTCAATATATAGCTGGTTGATTCCAGTTAATACTTGTAATATCTGAATAAAACCTATCTTTGTTGGTTAACTACAGCTCAAACATGATGATAATATACCTGGTTGATTATAATAAAATTCAGTTGAACATCGGTCAAACTGGTTTAATACAGTATGTTTACATATTTTTGCTAGGTAAACACAGTTGAAAATCCAACCAATTTCAACTGGCATTTGCAGCAGTGTGTATACCTCTTCAGAAACGACCATGTGTTATTTCAATAGACAAGATTTTGAAAAGTTGTTATTTCAAATAATTGCTGTTTTTATTAAGTTTGAATGAAACATAATCCTGAGATGACTCACGTAGATTAAATAATCACTGGGATTAAAAATGTTTAAATCAATTTAAGAAAGTATAATGTTGTCACTAATACGTAATTTCACCTTTTCTTTTAATAGATTTGCTTATCAGCATAATGTATTCCAATAAAATAAGCTGATATACAAGTATTTACTTCAATCTTTCCTATACTATTAAAATTGTATCCATACTTAGCAAACCAAAATGTATTTTTAAAATAATAAATATAGATCTTTGGATGAACTAGACTAAATTTCATAATCTACACACTTTTACCTATCGAACTGGTCGATAGTAGAGTAATATCGATTTAATAGATAGTTTTTATTCGATTCTTGATTGTGCCCACACCAGAGTCTAAGATATACGGGTCTGGCTACTCTTTAGTTCCAGTGATCAGACATTGAAGCCAAATGGCGTTAGTGTCATTGCAGAATAGCGCTTGCGTGCAATTTAAATTGAGAAGAGAAGTTTGAACGCCCAAGTTTACATTTTACTGTTAGGCATTAATTATTTTATTCCCAATATGATAACTGGTGAATAAAAAGAATAGCTCACATCTAATAATAACATAAAAATTACAATTAATCATTTGCTCATCGATTTAGCATACTTTACATTTGAAATACTGTAATTTAAATCACATGATAATTATTTGTTTGGTAAAATTTGATCATACAAACATGCCTATAAATTATTATTTTAAACATTATATTGATGTATGAATGGACTAAAGCATCAATCAATATTACCATATAGCTCATATCATCTTAGGGTATTTTAATTTAATCCTGATGAGTAGCATTTAGGGTAATTTGTCTGAATATGAAAATTAGATTATTTCCTTCAATAAAGGGATAAGACAGAACACAAGAATGAAATAAGCAAACCTGAAGAGTGAATGGGAAGTGTGATTTTTGAGTGGATTTAAAAAATATTAATTCAAATTCGAAAGTGTGAGTGGTGTTAATTAGCTATCTTGGAGGGTACGTTCTTGCAAAAGGCTCAATACCGAGGCAAATCAATACCCCTCACTTTCACCTTTACTCATTTTCTTCCTGCATAGTCTATAAAGTTTCAATGTCGTTTTATTATTTTTTTAAATTAGATTTAAACATCGTACTTTGGTACATCCGTCTTTATAAAAGTCCCAGGTTTGTTTTCCGCTTTCAAGTAGGCCCTTTTTATATAATATATTTGACTTAAGTGCCAATATTATTTGATTAAATTATTATAGTAATATTACTTGCAGTAACATATCGATTGTTACTACCAAGCTTTAGTACAGTCATATCAAGAGAGTTAATACGTCAGGATGTTAACATTCTGTCGTCAATGAATAATTTAATACTTTTGTGGCAAGTACCATTGAAAAAAACTAAACAAATAATGTTACTTTTTTAATCTGATGTTGTGAAATAATTTCGAATGCATATAGTATAATTTTTAGTTTCTATAGAGTCTCCATATCTTTGTGAGTGTATTGATTCAAAAACTATTTTTTTTAATAATTAACAAATATAGGTGAAATATTTATGGGCGAAGTTTTTGGAGATCGTCACCATCTTACTAAACATTTCTGACAGTGGCGGCTCGTGTATAGGCACTGCGGAACTGCAGTACCCACTATTTCCGCTTGATATTATCGATACCATTTAATATAATGAGCCCTTTTTTCTTTAATTCTTTATTTATTTTTTTAGTATAATATATATTTCTTAAGCGTAATGTCAATACTTCAGTAGCCATCAACCAGTTTATGAAAAAGATACAAAAAATATGGTATAGAACTGTGCGGTTCACAGTGCCAGCGACGTGGTGTTTGACTGTTGTGGGAATGCGCACATAGGAGGTGGGTGGGTAGGAAGGCGGGACTGCCAGGTAGAGAGAGCACAGTTGCTCTCTGGCATGATGGCGGAAGGACGTTTTTTTACTCAGCGTGTGTTTTGCTTAAAAATCGTGTACCATATTCTTGAATGTAATAAAGTCTAGAAGAGTGTAAAATTAGATTATTATTCTGTTTCTAGCTATTCTATTTGATTCATTTTATTCGGTTCTTTTATTTAACAGAAATTTTAACCATGGCCTTGAACCCCTAAGAAATAAGTTCTGTGACTTTAAGTGAACTTCAACAACTTAAGTTTTCACAGCTATCTCTCCATAAGAAAGTTACAGTTAAGAAAATAGATCGTTCAACACCTGATATTCTAATATTCCAGCCAGGCAAAAGCAACAACAAGAAATATATTCGTAGCTTTAATTCTGAATGGTACCAACAGAAAAGTTGGCTTTTCAGCTATGAAGTAAAAAATGCACTGTTTTTCTTCCCGTGTTTGTTGTTTGGAGGTGATGTATCGTGGACAAAAGATGGTCTTAGAAATATAAACAAAATGAAAGAAAAAACTGAAAAACATGAAGAGTCAAAGAAGCACGTTGATAATGTTGTTCCACTGTCACTTTTAGGAACAGTAAGCATTAAGGAGAAACTTACTGAGGCATACAGACTTTCAATCAATGAGCATAATATAAAAGTTAAAAAAGAACCGTGAAATTTTGTCTAAAATAATAGACTGCATTTACTATTTTGGAAACTTTGAAACTACCTTACGTGGACCTGATGAAATAGACGATTCAGTAAAGCCAGGGGTATTTAGAAGGAAAGTAAATTTTGCATCTGAATTAGATTCAGATTTGAAGAATCACTTAGAAACCAGTGCAGTCTCCAAAGGTATTTCTAAGACCATACAGGATGAGATACTTGACTGCCAGTTACAAATATATCATGAGGAGATAAGGACGGAAATTATAAAATCTTCCTTTGTAGATGTCATGGCTGATAGCACAACAGAGATTTCGGAACACACTCAAATGGTCCTTGATCTACGGTAAGTATTGAATGGAGGAATATTTTAGAGTTTTTGGGATTTTTTTTTACCAGAAAATCAAATTGCAGATGGCAAATCAAAACGTATTTTAGAGCTATTGGACATAATCCTTCAAGGAAATGGACAAAAACTTATAGTCCAGATCAACCGTATGCCCTCTGTGGGGACCGTACCTTAGCCGAAAGGCCTAAGTACAACCAGTCACCACAGATAGCGAGGTTTTAAATTACAACATAAAAAGGGGTAATCACAGGGGGCCTTTTTCCTCTAACTTTCAGCGAGCCCAACAACACCCTTGTCTTACCAGAGATATTATGGCTAAGTCTAATGGACATAGCCATGAGGTAGTCTGGGTTCAGACAAGAACAAGCGAAGGTTACAAATACAGCCCGAAGGCTCGTTTATTTTGATGATTATCAGCATTAAATAATTTGTACAATATGGTATATCTATCTTTGAAAGATATCAATACTCGGGTATGAATAACAAAATAATACTACTCATAATTAAAGATACAAAACAAAATAACATTATCTGACATTGACAGGGAAATCACCCCTATTAAAAACTTAAAGGTGTACAAATAATATACCTCCCTATGAGAATATAATGCTCTCAAAACTGTAAGTTAATATTTCCATCAAACTAACTTTTAATAGGTCTCGAAGATAGTAAACATAACATATAAGAAATAAAGTCATCTAACTGTAAACAATATAAATAACCTAATACTTAACATTTTCCATGTGATAGCAAACAAACCTACACGAAATAAAGTCATCAGACTGTAAACAATATAAATAACCTAATACTTAACATTTCCCATGAGATAGTAAACAAACCTACACGAAATAAAGTCATCAGACTGTAAACAATATAAATAACCTAATACTAAACATTTCCCATGAGATAGTAAATAAACCTACAAGAAATAAAGTCATCTAACAGTTACGAGACTTGGTCTCTCCCATTTTATCAACAATCACTTATCAACTTCAGATAGGCTCACTCCTTATGACCATGATTCCAACCCTGACCTGAATATATAAAGATCATGGTCAAAGTTTAATCTCCCTCTTTTACAATAAATTTTCCTAAACTTCGCCAGGATTTGAACCATGACCTCAAATATACAATGTTCATGGTCTAAGTTTAATTTCCCTCTTTTACTTTAAATTCCATAAACTCCTCCATGTTTAGAACCATGACCTGAAATATACAATGTTCATGGTCAAAGATTAATTTCCATCCATAACAATAGCTTACGTTTAAGACGATCCTAGCGGCCTACAGTGCGCCCAAGTATTCCTTATACCTAACCAGCATCAAAGAGTGACATTGTTTACGGGCCACAGGCTTATATTTGATTCTGCCCAGCGGGGGAAACTAGGTGGGAAAGAATTACATCATCGAGTCGTCATCAATGTCCAATCACAAGGTTCCACTCTTCCACAGCGCAGTTGAGACTCACATAGCAACGGGGGGTGGGGGTAACCACGGACGCCTGAGCCACTGATATCCACTTAGAATTTCACTCTCGCGCATGCGCGCTTCGAACGGATTGTCTTATTGTGGAGAAGAGACGAGTACGTGGCTGACTTCCCATTCAAAGTTTTTATGCAGTACGTACAACAAGGTCGTTCCGTGGCGTGATTGTAGTTGTTGAACGAGACCTCGGCTTTTCTGGTGAATAGGGTAAGTAGAAAACTGTTGTTGGTGCGGGGTCCGTCTGTAGCCACGGTACACAGACATTTGATGGTGCAAATGTCATGAAAGGCAAAAAAAAGCAGGGGTTCAAGCAAAAATAAAAGAAGTTTATAGCTATGCACATTCCATTCACTGTTATGCACATCAACTTAATTTAATAATGAGAAATGTAGCCATTATTGCTCGAAACGCAATAATTTTTTTCTCTAACATTCTGGCTATTCCAACATTTTTCTCAAGATCACCACAACGTGTGTCTTTTCTCAAGAAACATATGGACGTGAGCATTCCCCGTCCATCCTCTAAATGGTGGAATTTCAACATACGGACCATAAACAGAGTTCATGAAAATGTGCAACCTTTAAAAAACTGCCTTACTAAAATTCAGTCAACATCAAAGGCAGATCAAACCAATGCAGAAGCAACAGGAATTTTAAAATACCTGAATGGTGATAATTTCAAGTTTTGTTTAGAGCTTTTTCATCAGATTATGCCTCACGTTGAAATAATTTACAACCAAATGCAATCTCGAGAAATTAGTTTGTTTAAAGTTAATGAATATATAACAAATTTCAAAACTGCTATTTTAGAATTGAGAAACTCAAAGTATTGTTAGAATCTTTCATAGACACTCTTGGCAGAAGCTAAGGAAGTGTGTGACTATATATATGTGTTGATACAATGGACAGATATTATTCCACTAAACCCTTAGTAGGTGCTAAATTGTTCAACAAGAATTGCTTCACTATATTTAAGAATGAACATCCCACAAAAGAGATAGTAGCCTACTGACCACTGAAGCTTATCCCATGATTGACAAAGAAAATCTTGAGACTGAACTAAAAGTATTCCATTGTAGGACTGACATTAATGAATATTGCAAATTAATTGAGCTGCTGAAATTTATTTTGTAAAATAATCAAAATTATGTTTTTAGTGAAATTACGAAATTGATAAAAATCCTCTTGACAATTCCCAAGACTACATCAGAGACAGAGCGCTGCTTTTCAACATTGAAAACAATAACATCTTTTTTAAGAAGCACTATGTATTTGGAAAGACTAAATGTGCTTGCAGTACTTTCAATGGAGAAAAATTTCCTCAATTGTCATTCAGAAATCAAGGAGAAAATTAGTAAATTTTTTGCGCAATTTTAAACAAGAAGAATGGATTTCATTTTTAAATGAATAGATCAGCTAAGCTTGAACTGTATTAATTCAAGTTAAAGTAAGTAAAAAAAGTTGTGTTTTTGTTAAGTTTTTATCAAGTTCCTGAATACATCTTATTTTTATACATGTTTTTTTCCTTTTACACAATTTTAAAACAAAGGTTAAACATTGGCTGGAGCAGCACCCCCACTAATTTTAGCTATGAGCCACCACTGCTTTCTTCCCTTTCATGTGCAAATAAATGTCCCTCGTCTGGATTTTGGTTCTAATGAGATGTCTGAATATTACTAAATCAAATCGTATTAAATAGACCTAGATATGATGATATTATCATTTGATTTCACGTTTACTTAAAAGTATAAATGCTGATAAAAATTTGTAGTGATATGCTGTTTTGAGAAAATACAGTGGTTTACTGATATCAGTTCTAAAGCACCATCCCCAATTAAAATATAAACATTTTTACTTTGATATATAAAATATATCTGAAGGTAAGGCAGTAGAAAAATCATTGTTATAATAATTATCATAGAAGTGTTGATAACTGATATCTAGCAGATTTTTTTTTATTGCAAACATTGATCAAACAATGGCCGTGTGAATAATTAAGAGAAAAACTAATCTTAAATTATAAAAAGCAAACGCACACTTTCCTTTTTCAAAATTATTTCATCACTATTTGCTACAAACCAATCTCGTAGAATATCTTTTGGCCAAAAATATTTTCCACAAAATCTATCATTAGATTTTTTTTTATTCTAAAGCTCTTTTGATCAGAAATATATTTTCTGTACTTTTTTAATAGTTAATGTCTCTCTAAATTTGAGGGTGTATAAACGTTGACACGTCAGTTTTAAAACTATCTGGAAACTTGCATTCATTTCTATTTTTAACATATGAAACCATTGTGCAGAATTAAAGTCCTATAAATCTGAACAGCTGGTGTTATAAAACGTCACACCTATCTGCAACGATCACAACGCTTTCTCATATAGTGACAAATCGTGCCACTAAAAAGCTTCAATATTCAAAGTCTGATCAACTTTTATATAGTAGTGTCATAGGGGTGGCCTACACTCATTAGTAGATTACATAAATAATATAGATTTTTTACTTATCTGTATTTATTAGTGTAGAGTGAATTCATGCTTTTAAAATAAATTTATGTATGAGGGTTTTTTGAACCTTCGTAACAGAGAATTGTGATGATACGGGAGGGTGAGTCACATAACGTCTTTGGTCCTCGCTATTAAATAAACATGGATGAAATTTGACAGGAACACATTTCAATTGATCATTGTCTTTGTTACAGGAATTATTATTCTGATAATTTATATTTTATTGTACTTTAATAGTTTTTAAATACTAGTGAATTGGAGTTTAGTTTAGGTGGCAATGCCTGACAGGTTAAAAACTATTATTTTCGGTGTAAAGTCATTTGGGTTTGGTTTGACAAATTTAATCTATTTAGCTACTAGGCCTACATACTTTATTATACACACCAACAAATAAATTAAAACTAAGCTAAATATTCTCTTTTAGGAATATTATAAGTTAAATAATGTCGATTTTAAAGCTAGTTTTGTAAACCAATCAAAATTGGTATAAATGTTTGTTCTATCACATCTTGTTTGTATTGGTTGTGGATCGACTACAACTTGTACCCGCTTGTCGGTGTAGTAGTAGTCCGTAGTCGTAAGACGTAATGTAGTATACAAAACGCAATGTTTACAATTAATTGTAACCTGTAATTAATTTCAACCAATAGGAATTACTGCAAGAAAACATTTGCACTAAAAAATGAAACAGTCATATATATATGACTGTTTCAATTTATGTAGGTCTATAGTTACTTAACAATGTTCTTAATTTTAATTTGAAATAAACATATAGATAAATAAGTTAGATAGTTTTATTTGTAGCAAGAAAAATAATTTCAAATAAATTTAAAAATACCAGGCCTACCACCTATCGCCGAAAACTGGATGTGAAATAAATGTCCTCAATTTGCTTTTTTGTAACTTCCCTGAGAGTTTTTGAGTGATTTGGGTCCTTTGTTGGAGCCTCTTACATTCGTCTTTTGTCATACAAAGGTGGATATTGCCTGACAGATATAAAATGTCATCAAAACACTTTTTTAAGCTACAGAACCACAAAACTATCATGAAAAAAGAATCTAGACAACGAACACACGTCATATGCTAGCACTACAAAATTGAGGTCATATTTATTTTAACAAATAAATTAAAAATGTTATTAGATTGAATAAGTAATCATTTATCAGATTTTGGTAGTTCAACCATCTTAGTTTCCAATTGGTTGAACGTAAGATGTCACAACTACATTGTCGGAAGAAATCAACAATGTTCATTCCTTCCGAGAAGCCATTCCGTTTTACTATAGCGACTCTAGAAGCTATTGTAGATAATCGATATATTACGACTCCTACTCTGACGAGCTGGTGTGACAGGTTGTAGACGAGCTGGTATGACAGGTTGTAGACAAGCTGGTGTGACAGGTTGTAGAAGAGCTGGTGTGACCGGTTGTAGACGAGCTGGTGTGACAGGTTGTAGACGAGCTGGTGTGACAGGTTGTAGAAAAGCTGGTGTGACAGGTTGTAGAAGAGCTGGTGTGACAGGTTGTAGAAGAGCTGGTGTGACAGGTTGTAGATGAGCTGGTGTGACAGGTTGTAGAAGAGCTGGTGTGACCGGTTGTAGACAAGCTGGTGTGACAGGTTGTAGACAAGCTGGTGTGATAGGTTGTAGACGAGCTGGTGTGACAGGTTGTAGACGAGCATGGTGTGACAGGTTGTAGATGAGCTGGTGTGACAGGTTCTAGAAGAGCTGGTGTGACAGGTTGTAGACGAGCTGGTGTGACAGGTTGTAGACGAGCTGGTGTGACAGGTTGTAGATAAGCCCTACTCTGACAAGCTGGTGTGACAGGTTGTAGACGAGCTGGTGTGACAGGTTGTAGACGAGCTGGTGTGACAGGTTGTAGCCGAGCTGGTGTGACAGGTTGTAGACGAGCTGGTGTGACAGGTTGTAGACAAGCTGGTGTGACAGGTTGTAGACAAGCCATCCTTCATAAAGGGCACTTAGAGAATATTACAGGCCGAGGGCGGGGTTCTTTATTTTATTCATATGTCAAATTATTAGAAACTTAATTTATTTATCACTTAACATATGCAAATTATTTATCAATTAGGGCAGGTGTGAAAAAATTTGAGGTTGTAAAAGAATATTAGAAAATTCACCTAATTCTCTTTTTTTTCTGTGTCAACTTATTAGACACTCAGATTATATTTGAATTCTCTAATTATGCGCGGAGTTCTTCATATGTAGCCTACTCTTGCAAGTTGCCTGATTGTTTTACCGTGATACCAAGGACAAGGTTAACATTCACGGTCTAATTAAAGTGTATGTTGCGTGTGAGTGCATTATACCTATATAGTCTACCCCCAGAGAGAAAAGCATTGTTACCAATGGATAACCACGAAAGCCACATAAGCTTAGCTGCTATTGAATATGCAAGAACCAATGGTATTGTGATGTTAACCTTCCTTCCTCATTGTTCCCATCGATTACAGCCACTGGATCTGTCTGTTTACTCACCTTTTAAAGGAATTTATAAACAGAAATGTGACCAACAATAATTGAGAAGCCTGTGGTTCCACTCACAATTTACAATGTCGCTGAACTTGTGGGAAAAGCATTTCTACAATAATTTACATCAGCAAACATAACAAGTGGTTAAAAAAACACCAGAATTTGGCCTTACGATGACAACGTCTTCACCGAAGCTTACTTTCTTTGCTCATGTGTTACTGACAGGCCCCAGGAAAGTGGAATTATTGATAGGCCTATTAAAATTGACAAGCCAACATCTCAAGATGATGCTTTAACTTTGATTCCAAGTTGTTTAGGCCTACAAGAAGAACGTTCTGCTCCAACCCACTGTAACACTACAGAACTGGGGAAGAACTCAACTCTCTGGTCTCCAGCGGACAAAGGCATACCTTCAACTGGTAGGATTTGTTGTAAGTCCAGTTATTATTCTTCAAGAGGAATAGAACAGAATAAGGACAAAACAATAGTTGTGATTGGCACCAATCAAAGCAGAAATTGAAGCTGAGAATCTTAAAAGAATGGAAAGAAAAGGGGAAAAATCAGAAAAACTTAAGATAAAGAAAAGTTTACTTTTGATTAAGACGACTGATGTGAAGAAAGATAAAATAAAAAAAAACCTTGTAGACAGTGAAACGTTTGAGTGACTTATATTTCAGAATCTGAAGAGGAGTTAGCCCTACCTATTGACATTTGGGAAGTATGCCTAACTGAAACTGATGAATGGGTTGCTGTCAAGCTTTGCGGTAAGAAGAGTGTTGGAAGATTTTTTGGGAGGGTGTTTGAAAATTTAAGAGAAGGACTTACTGTTCAATTTGCCAGAAGATTGGATGAAAATCGTTTTAAGTGGCCTGAGAAGAATGATATTGCCGATGTTGACCTGGATCAAATCGAAGCTCTCCTCTCGCCTCATTTCAAAACAATAGGATAACCAGTTTTGATTTTAAAAATAAGTTTAATTATGCTATTGAGTGAGTTTGGCCTCTTCTTCATATTTTGATCCAATTTGAAACATTATCTTGCTAAAATAATAATTTATTTTATTATTATTATTATTATTATTATTATTAGAGCCGCGTCTTACAACCCGTTTGGGCTATACGCACTTACGCTCATGTGTAAATGGTAGGGTGATTGTGAGATGAAATGGAGGACCTACAGTTTAACGTGGAATCCGAACCACGGTGGAGGCCTGGCGTTCCTCACATTCACAAGATGTCTTGTCAGAGGTGAAGGAAGGGTTTGGTAATCAGATAAATCTTTGCCGGGACCGGGGATCGAACCCCGGCCGCCAGCATAGTAGTCTGACACCTTACCCCTAGACCACCAGGTCCCCCTATTTTATTATTATTATTATTACTTGCCACTTATATTGTTGTTTTCAATACCTAATTTGAAGTTTGGATTGTAATCAGTGTTTTCTTACTTATGAGTCCATTACTTTTCTTTGTAAAGTGTGAGTCAAGTATCTACTAGTACTCTACTATAGCTTTAATGTTTTCTAGCACTTATATACACAACAGAGGCCCTAAGCAAATTGACAATTATTTAACAAAATAAGTATTGTACAAAAATTAACAAGCTCATCTAATTGACCCGATAGCATTCCACCATATTGTGTGGCATTGCACAGAACCCCTCACTTTGCTTTCTTGCTTAGATGTGTGGCCACATATGTCTGTAGATGTGTTGGTGGCTTATGCATCAGGGCCTAACCATTTACAAGTAGGCTTACTACAGTTTTATCTTTTTAAAGTTTGTGCACAATGCTTATTATTTGAAGCCAACAAAATGGTCAAAAAGGGTCTTTTCAAAACTTTTTATCCAAATATCGCTTAATATTTGACCAATGTTCACTATTAGGAACTTCTATTAACTCTTTATCTCCATTAATGTTTAATCATAAATGATCCACGTGCAATAGTGTAGGTGTAAATTTATGATTTCTAGCCGACTTTAATGATCCCAGAGTGGATTGGCATGTGATGCATGCTCTTAATTAACAAACCTAATTCTTCTAGAGAGTAATTATTGTTCTTATCTTGATTATGAAGGTGACCTGGCGGTCTAGGGGTAAGGTGTCAGACTTCTATGCTGGCGGCCGGGGTTCAATCCTCGGTCCCGGCACAGATTTATCTGATTACCAAACCCTTCCTTCACCTCTGACAAGACATCTTGTGAATGTGGGGAATGCCAGGCCTCCACCGTGGTTCGGATTCCACGTTAAACTGTAGGTCCTCCATTTCATCTCACAATCACCCTACCATTACACATTAGCGTAAGTGCGTATAACCCGAACGGGTAGTAAGACGAGGTGCTAATAATAATAATAATTGATTATGAAAACTTTGAATGTCCTCTAATAAAACAACTATAAGTGAATAGTCAAACATCTCAACTGTGTAGGAGTATTTTAGCGCTGATATTTTATTACTGTACAATATTTATAATGTTTTATTAAACAATCTTTAAGCTGAGCCTACCTATAAATGTAGTTTCATTAAAAATATGTGTATGATAATTCAATATTGTATTTTATTATTTATTTGAGCATCCTTCATTACTTTATGGTGGCTACAGACAGGGAATTTTTGGATGATAGGGAAACCAGGGAAATGTCAAGGAATTTAACTAAAAATAAGGAAAATTCAGGGAATTAAAAATATGTCTAAAAAAATCTCATTAATTTCGCAACTCAACACTGAAACAAAAGTTAATAAATACATAAATAAAATAACATTTTAATTTTCAAAATAACTGATAAAACCGTTTATATTTAGTAGATACACATTTTTTTAATATGTGATCAATAATAATGAAAAAAGTCATCATCCACCATTAAAACTGGAAAAAAGTAGTCAGGGAAAATTTAAAAATGTAGCCGGGAAAACACGGAAAAGTCAGGGAATTTTGTAAAATTTGTTTTGTAGCCACCCTGAGCCTGTGACTTTTATAGGATTTTCAAACCATGAAAAAAAATTGCATTAAAATTTATCTATTTAGGCTTAAATGCATTTTAAATAGAAAAACTATAGTCCTGATTGAGTTATTTTTGGATTTATTTATTTAATTTGGGAAATCAAAATAAACTCTTTATAGCTAGATATTTAATGAATAATTAATTATTTTAAAATGTATTTTTAATTTTGGGCCAAGTTTAATTAATGGCCTATGACAATATTGAACTGTATTGACGCCAAAGTAGACACTTTATTAAAAACACATCGTTTTAAATTAAACTAAATTCTTTCTGAAAATAGTTACAAGCTAGTGTTGTTTTGTGACAGTTGGTCAACCTGCTTTATGAATCTGAACTCGGTGGAGCTAATCAGTGTAACTGCTGACCTTCTTGAGTATATAATTCAAGGAAAATATGTTTGGGAAACAAGTACTATGTGCTCTGTGGGACTTTTTTAACTATAACACACAAACAAAATATTGACGACCAGCTGCTAACCTTCAAAGACTAAACTAAACCAAAAATAATTGTTAACTTTTTGAAATAATAATACAAATATTCTTATAAACATACTATTACTGGTATTAATATTATTGATCTGTTATCCTTGATATTGACATCTAATCTATGTAAACTACTACAAACTTTAGTCCTAAAATATGTGACATACACACCCATACATACCTTATCATGCCATTGCCGAAGTGGTCAAGAAACTGTGAATATAGCTCAAAAAACAACTACTCTGTACTTAATCTATCCTCAACGTATACTTACATATTTCCTTCACTCCAACAACATCCATACACCGAGTAATAGATGCTCTTTTATTCTTAAAACTGTTAATGTTTCTCTTTTCCACATATATTCATCACAACATTTAGCCCTGTTTTACATGGCCTACCCCTTCTTTTCAATCCACACTCACTCGTCACTCGATCCACACTCATCCTCCAACATAACCAAACCAACGTAAGACATTTCTTTCACATTGATCATTTGCATTCCCTTTCAACACTCATTCATTACTGGTTTTGTTCGTACAAGTTTTTCCACATACAGTTCTTAAATATTCCTTTCCAACCGCATTCACCTTGCTCTTCTGACAAACCCATGCTTCCCTCCAACTGCATTCACCTTGCTCTCCTGACAAACCCATGCTTTATTCCAACTGCATTCACCTTGCTCTCCTGACAAACCCATGCTTCCCTCCAACTGCATTCACCTTGCTCTCCTGACAAACCCATGCTCCTTTCCAACCGCATTCACCGTGCTCTCCTGACAAACCCATGCGTCACATCAATAAAACAATGTTAACTTTAACACACTTTGCCTCTATTCAATACTTCTTCATTCTTTGCGATAGTGTACATGCATCCACCTAGTCTCCAAGATGCAGTCACCCCTCTGTTGATTTCATCATCCATTCTTACAATTGTTACAAAAAATTATACCCAGATCCACTAAATCATTCAGTTGTTCTAACAATTCTATTAAGCTTACAATAATTTTCTGGTTTGTACTTATCAAAAACTATCACCTTAGTTTTGGAAACATTTATATGAAGATCCATTCTGTCTGTCACCACATTCAAACGATTCAACATACAAGGAGTATTTCTATAAATACTTATACAGTGGTGTCCAATATATTGCTTGTATGAAATAAATTATAGCCTATATAATAATGCTAATATTGTTTTTTGTATGTTTATAAACTTTTTAATCAAAGCTAGCCATAGCTACATTTATTTGTAGTAAGCTCTGTAACTAACTTAAAATGTAATATAATGCAATTATTATTTGGGACGGATCTAGATTGTTCAGTTATGCTTATGAAAATAGTTGTAAATAACACCTTGACATGGGCTCTTTTCCCATGTCTAGGTTTAATTTTCAACTATATCTAAATTATTTTTAGTACCTATGAACCAATAGTTGCTAAAAATATTTATTACTCGTAAAATGATAAATAGGTTAGTTAAATTTAATAATATATTTCTAAGATAAACAGAGAACAAAAACAAAGAATCCACCCTCGTCGTGCACTATAACTGACTCTTTACTTTTTATGTCACTATAGTTTTTCTTTCTCCTATCAGAGAACCTAAAAAAGGGAATTTTACAATTCTCTGTGTCCCCATGCTTGTCCTGACCACAGAGATATGTAGTATTTATTTGACATGACAAATATCCGTGAGCTGTTTACTGAAGAGTGATTTTTGAAAATTTGAAATATTTTTAAAATGTCTGTAACAATTTACCCTAAAATATATACCTGAGGAGTGTGTTACATAAACATGACATTTAAAGATGTAGAACCTTAATGGTTTTGGATTGAACATTTGGTTATGGGCAACTTACTGTTTGGTTTTTAAATCTGATTATTTTAAAAAGGCTTTAGCAATTTGGTTACAAATTGGTATCAGGAGATTATTTTATGTATCACTCACTAATAATGTATTTTTGTTTATCTAAAATAAATTAATTCAGTGGTAGTTTACTTACAACAAATTATAGAAAATTTGAATTTTTTGGAAATTCAACCTAAATATTGATATCAAAATTACAATGATTAATAATAATACATTTTTATTTTTAGAAATAAATTATTTTAGGTTAGTTAACAAATAATTTACTTTTAAAAATTTTAATTCTATTAAATAGGCCTACATTTCAACAATTTTGTTTAAAATTTATATATAATGAGTGATTATAATTATTAAAACAAGATGAGCTGGTTTTTATTAGTAAAACTTATTTAAGGCTATTTTACTAAAAACCTATTTTTGAAAATTTTTCTTGAACTTATAGAATCTATTTTATTTGAAAACCTGATAACAAAGGTTAAAAACATTTAATTTTAGAATAGGCCTAAATTTTTTGTTATTGCCCTGAGACATTGTTAATTTCTTGATGTTTGAACCTAATTAGAGTTAAAAAGCATTTATAAAATGAGTGGAGTCAATATAATTAAAAACAATAGAAAAGCTTACAGTTGAAATAATAAACTTAACATTGTCATCAATAATAAAGAGAGTAAATAGTAAATTCTTGATTAAAATGTTTATTAGTTTGAAAAGTTATTAAAGACATGTAACATAAAAATAAATAATCAAAACTATTATTTTTTAAACGTTTATAAAAATTCAGAAATTAAATAATAAATTATTATGGTCAGTTATTTTATCCACCGTACCTTTGTATAAATTTCACTAATGGTAGATAATTCCATGCCATGATCTGCCTTCAGAAAAGGGGACTCGAACATCAAGAATCCATCAAATATCTCAACCTTTCTCCCTATTGTATTCCATGCCATGATCTGCCTTCAGAAAAGGGGACTCGAACATCAAGAATCCATCAAATATCTCAACCTTTCTCCCTATTGCATTCCATGCCATGATCTGCCTTCAGAAAAGGGGACTCGAACATCAAGAATCCATCAAATATCTCAACCTTTCTCCCTATTGCATTTATTTAGGCCCTACATCACTAGAAAACTAACTGGCCTTGTGGTATAGGGGTTAGATTCCCTGACCCCTCATCTAGAGGTCTTGGGTTCAACTCCTGGCTGGTACTGGGGGATTTATCTCGAAATGGGATTAATTCTCATGGTCACTTGTATTTGGCTAGTAAGGCTTCATGAGCTTTACCCCCTCATCTCATCAGGACACTGGGAGAGGAATGGATAGTGCTTTGTACATTTGTGTGTCCCCTGGGTATTGGTACATTAGTACCCGCAAACTGAGCTTTCAGATTGACGTATTATAGACACACCATTATGTATTACTAGAAAACAGAACAAACCAAAAAATTTACTTTGCTGACATACAAACGTTTAACATAATTCCTAAAATATTTTAAATAATCCAAATAATATTTTCCTTAAGATTATTATTATTATTATTAGCACTGCGTCTTACTACCCATTCGGGCTATAAGCACTTACGCTAATGTGTAATGGTAGGGTGATTGTGAGATGAAATGGAGGACCTACAGTTTAACGTGGAATCCGAACCACGGTGGAGGCCTGGCATTCCCCACATTCACTAGTTGTGATTAATACACGTCTTGTCAGAGGTGAAGGAAGGGTTAGGTAATCAGATAAATCTGTGCCGGGACTGATGATTGAACCCTGGCCGCCATCATAGAAGTCTGACACCTTACCCCTAGACCACCAGGTCACCGACTTTTCCTTAAGACATGTTAGATGTTACAGGATGGTACTATTTGTGTTTCAGATGATGAGGTGATATTGTAGTCCAACATGGGTTCCACCCAGGGGGAAATACGTGTGGGTCCGTCACATCAGGTGAGTGCATCACACATTCGAACAGATCTCTACTCATGAAAATATAGAAAACTACAGCACAATATTCGATAATAATAAGCCTAAAACTCACTTTGATCTCTTAAAGATCTGCAGACATGCCAGTAAAATAAATATTTTAACACAAAGGAGAAAATTATTAGGTTTAATTTGTTTCAATTATTGGAGGTCTACCACATCTCTTGCATCATTGAAAAATCTTCCTGAGTATATTAATAATATTCTTTTCGTATAACCCGAACGGGTAGTAAAACGTGGTGCTAATAATAATAATAATAATAATAATAATATTCTAAATTGTTCTTTTTGTTAAACTAATATACCAGTAATTTAAGTAATCAAAATATTAGTAGTCTAAGTGAAAAGTGGAGTAAGGTAAATGGTTCTGGTGAACAGGAAGGGCAGGAGGCTGTGTAAGTTACTTAAGTAATTTAATCAGTGCTGACAAAACGCGGCGAAACGGCCTTCCGGTACCTCTATTAAGGAAAACACGAAATTCAGAAAAAATCTATTTAGAAAGATATAATTAGCAAATCAATTACGTACATAAGCGCTGTATTTTATTTAAAAATCAGCTACTTGTGTGAAAAATAGTTTGTCCCCAACAATGACAGATAGGTTCCTTAACACCCAGTCTTGTTTTCTCTCACAAGTGTGTCATTGAATAACATTACTGGTGCAAACTTCATTTTAGATCTTGGCTTGATGTGCGACGCATTACAAGAACTGAGTTGTGCGATGCTTTACATGAACCGAGTTGTGCGATGCGTTACAGGACCTGAGTTGTGCGATGCGTTACAGTAACTGAGTTGTGCGATGCGTTACAGTAACTGAGTTGTGCGATGCGTTACAGGAACTGAGTTGTGCGATGCTTTACATGAACTGAGTTGTGCGATGAGTTACATGAACCGAGTTGTGCGATGAGTTACATGAACCGAGTTGTGCGATGCGTTACAGGACCTGAGTTGTGCGACGCGTTACAGGACCTGAGTTGTGCGACGCGTTACAGGACCTGAGTTGTGCGACGCGTTACAGGACCTGAGTTGTGCGATGCGTTACAGGACCTGAGTTGTGCGATGCGTTACAGGAACTGAGTTGTGCGATGCGTTACAGGACCTGAGTTGTGCCATGCGTTACAGGAATTGAGCTGTGCGATGTGTTACAGGAACTGAGTTGTGCGATGCGTTACAGGAACTGAGTTGTGCGATGCGTTATAGGAACTGAGTTGAGCGATGCGTTACAGGAACTGAGTCGTGACGATGCATTAAAGGAACTGAGTCGTGCGATGCGTTACAGGAACTGAGTCGTGCGATGCGTTACAGGAACTGAGTCAAGCGATGCGTTACAGGAACTGAGTTGTGCGACATCAAAATGTTGGCCTAGACTTTATTTTAAAGTAGAAAATCAGCACTAGGTATTTACTATTTTAATTTTGTGGGAGTTCCTCTTCATAAAAGGGACGGACGCGAGAGTAATGATTCTTTAGATCCTGAGAAGGTCTATGAAGCATTAGAACAATCACTTGAGAAGAGACTGAGTGAACATGATTTGGAGATTGATAACGTGATAGGAGTAATAGACATGAAAACTGCCCCAAAAATGTGCAAATAACTTGTGGGGAAAGTGAAATGAAGAATCTCGCTGACAAGTTCAAACCCAATGGAAGACAATTAATTGGGAGCTTCTAGGAATATGCTTATAGTAAGACATTTCCGGACAGTCTTGTATTAAAGAATATAATCAAATCAGTTGCTAAATCTTCCAATGAATGCGAGAAGGGTTTCTCCCAGATGAATTTGATTATGACATCACTAAGACATCTTTTAAGACAACAACCATCTCTGGTCTTTTATTTATAAGAATAAATGGACCCCCTCTTTGTTTATTTAATCCCTCCCTGTATGTTGACTCGGGGCTAGTTTCGGGACGGCATTCTGCCACAGACACTCAGAGTAAGGAAAGATCTAGAGGCATTGAACATGTGAAGTTGCTTCTAAAATGGACACTCATTCTTTTCTAATTATGTATATAATAATCTATATGTATTTCTAATTCAAAATACACATGTAAAAATTAAAACCATTTGTTTTGTCTAATTTATGACTTTAAATTTCTAATCGCTCATATCATTCCCGTGTGTATAGTAAAACTAGTAGTAAAAATATCAAATTTAAATTAAACATCTGGTGAGCATTTGCAATAAATTTTATTGAAAAACATTAAAACACAATCTCATGATGAATTTAAAAAAATTTCTTCTGCTTTTTATAAAAAAATATTGGCTTAAAAACACATCTTTTGAAGCTTGAATTAAAAAAAATAATCTCCCGCTAGTGTGCTCCGGTACTTAAAATATTAGAAATCAACTCCTGAATTTTCTGATAAGCTGTGTTATTTATTTTTTACCCATTAAAATGTGTACTTTGGAATATGATTCAACTGATATGTTTTACTATTGTTCTTCTGGTGGCTGCCCATTCAAGTATTTTTCTCTAAAATAAAACCATGCGTATTATTAAAATGTGTGTGCCCCAATCTCATTAATTAGTCAACAGGCTATAAGAGTAATACTATCACACATGTTCATTATGTGCACGGGCTATCTACACTAGGTTTAGTAGAAATGTCCTCTCATTTGAATTAAGAGAGCAGATGATGTATTATCTTGAATATTTCAATTTACATAAAAAAAGAACACAAATTGTGAACCTTTTTAAAGATTTGTGAAGCCATATCTAGAAAATTGAGAGCCAGATGGGTTTATTTTCAGGCTCGGTTGCCAGAATATCGGCCAGGAATGGTGTTAAGTACAGAAGTATGTGATCTACCTCTAGACGCAGACACGGAGCGAGAAGATCTAAGGTGGTTGCCTGCCAAGACACTGGATGTGGATCTTCTGATGTACTTGCGAGCGGCGCGTTCAATGGCTGCGTTTGCAGGCATGTGCGACGGAGGCTCCCCTGACGATGGGTGTGTTGCTGCTAGCAGGGACGACACAACCATCAACGCGCTGGATGTTGTAAGTTAAACCACACCTAGATGGCGAATCAAGAACTGTTCGACTTAGAGATCTGTTTTATTTTCTAAAGCTTTGTCCCATCTCACCATCAGATACAACATGCATACAATACATTGTTAATCAAGTTTACTTTCTCATCAGATTTAATGAAACCAACCATTTATTATGAAACATTTTGCTTGTTCAAGCTGCTCATTTACCAGAATGGACATATTCACTATAACTAATGTTAGCTGCTTTGAGGAGAAACAGGACTCGGGACAGGGATATTTAGGCAAGAGAAGAGAATAGCAAATAGAATGATGGAAATTCCCTTACTCTGTGGTTGAGTACAACGTTCTTTAGTGAAACATTTACATATTTTGATGGTGTAATACAAATCACAGTTTGGAGGGAAGCGGTTATTCCTGGAATTATATCTTTAGGGTCATGTTTATTATTGTTTCAGTTTAACAGTTAGATATATTTAGGAGCTGTAGATGGGATGAGTTAGTTTTGTTTCTGAGAAATATGCAGACTTTTTGGTGGGAATTGTAAGTTTCTCATGCATGGGATGAAACTGGTGTAGGGCGGTGGGTTGAATTCACAATTGAAAATCTTTTGGGAGCTTTGAGGAATTTTTATTTGACAGGGAGACAGTAAAACCTATAAAATAACACAGAAATATAAATTAAATTTAGTGACTAGGTAAACAAAAATTCAGGTCAAATCTAGTATTTACATAGTGATGACAAATTAATTAAAATAAACATCTGTTGACATAACTGGGTGTATCTACTGTAATATTCTTTATTTTATCCTGATGCTCAATTTTTAATAATTTTCTGGAAATGTGTTTATTATTTTATTTATACTCTTTGGTGAAATGTAATTCTCCTTTTTCCTAAATGCACTTAGTTTGTTGTGGGCAGGGTTCTATTTGGTTTCAAAGATTTAATTTATTTTAAACTAATTATTGCCATAGCTAGATTGACAATGTAAAATATGGTATTATAGAAATCTGTCATATAAGTGATATAACGCATGATATTGCTAGTCTTTAAATAAAACATTTCTGCCCATTAGTGGCTCTTTATATATTATTATTATTATTATTATTACTACCCGTTCAGGTTATAAGCACTTACACTAATATGTAATGGTAGGGTGATTGTGAGATGAAATGGAGGACCTACAGTTTAACGTGGAATCCGAACCACGGTGGAGGCCTGGCATTCCCCACATTCACAAGATGTCTTGTCAGAGGTGAAGGAAGAGTTAGGTAATCAGATAAATCTGTGCCGGTACCGAGGATTGAACCCCGGCCGCCAGCACAGAAGTCTGACACCTTACCCCTAGACNAGATAAATCTGTGCCGGTACCGAGGATTGAACCCCGGCCGCCAGCACAGAAGTCTGACACCTTACCCCTAGACCGCCAGGTCACCTATATAATATATTATTTATGATTTTCTACCCATATAAATACTTCAAGAATCTGTTTGTACTATATCCATCAGTAATAATTTCAATTAATGTAGTGTAACCAAACACTATATCATAACACTAGAAAACAAATGAAGAGCTAAAGTGCTGACATCTAGCGGCACACTGTGGCAAACGACCGCAAGGTTCAAATCTCACAAATGTAAAATGTTATATATTTTCGGAATTTGTTTGAAAATGGGATATTTCAGCACTTAACAAAAACTGATGGTATTAAATTAATTATATATTAGCGTTGTGTCAAATTTACTATTTTACAAATCCAAATCTTGAATCCGTATCTCCAATTTACCTTCAAATCCTGAATGTTGAATCCGAATCTTGGAAATAATTATGAACATATGAGTAAATATAAATATAATAAAATAATAGAAAATATAAATGGTAGCTATATGTTAAATTATTTCTTATAATCAATTCATTCAGTTAAGTGTTAAATTACTGGTCTGGAGTCTCGTTAACTTCATCCTATAATTATTGTTTCTGAACCAACAATAAATAGTATAAGAGCATAAACTTGGTCTCTCTATTTATATTATTTGATGGAGCCAGAACAAACGGAGCTTGTGAAATAATAGTAGAGCAGGACATATAAATAAAAACAACAAACTGAGATGGATACAAAACCTGTTTCCTTATTGTTAATGCCTATAGCTAAAGGATGGCCTATTGGTTAATAAACTTCAGGTGGCAAGGAAGCACCACAGTTTTGGAAAAAAAAAATCTAGTCTCATTTTGTTCAACAACAAGATTTTGGACAACTTCTTACCAACCCATAACTAGCTTTTCTACCAGAAACACTCACTGAGGCTTCAATTCCTAGTTTTATATTTCGCTCAACTGCTCGAAAGGAACAGTGAAATCTGGCAATCTCCAATACACAGCCATTTTATGTCACCCTTTTAAATTATTCATAATTAAAATGTTGGGTAATTGGCGGCTCACCCAAACGTTAATCTGACAAATTATTGTTCTGCATTAAAATTGAGTTTTGGCACTACAATTATGTGTATCTTCGAACTCCTCTTTTTGTTTTTTCTTGCCTTCATTATAGACCTTAGTATTAGCCTACAAATGTATTTTCATAGCAAGAAATGTTTTTTGAATGTGCTAAAAAAACATTTCTCTGAATCATCTTATGCACAATCTCTTTTAGATGTTGTTCAGGAAAGTAAGCCCATTTTTTTTTAACATTCCATTCAAATGTGAACGAGCCTTGACATTGACCCAGTTAAGAACATACACTTTTGGGATTCAATCTATTAAAATGATTTTAAATTTTTTGATAGATTACCTGTGCATACATGAAGCTGTATTATTCTGTTGGTTGTAGTTAGCCACCACGAGTGTGCCATCTTACCACCTCGTTTTCTATTTTCCATATCTGATGATAATTTACCTTCTTAAATAGCGAGATAAATATCCTAAAGATATGTTGGATCACTACTAAAGTCCTTTGGGTCAGCGGTAGGCAACTCTTCAATGATTGCATTAAAATAAACACCTTTTAAGTGTTCACAAGATTGAAAATACGGACCTATTCTGCCAGAAAACCGCTTTGGACCCAACATTTTGCCGTCCAGCACTTCAAATAAATAACAGAGTGGTAATTTGTTACCACACTATTGGTTGACCTAGGAAATGTTTGAGCTGTGTTGGCCTTGTATTGACGACTGTGTCGTCATAACCTATTGAAGCCAGATTAGATATATTTATGTTATTTACTTTGAGAGAATTCCTTGTACATTTTTGAATATTTGCTACAGAACCACTGTCGGGTGTGACAGGTCATGTATAACGAACTGTGTTCCACTAAGTTAACCACATATTCTCCCTTGATTTGTTGAAGGAGATGCACTCCTTTCTTCTCTTGAACTATAATTTTGGAGACCTCCTTGACCAATCCAACAAAACAGAGGCTCAAATAGTAAAAAAGAAAGCACTAACACAATAAGAGTGAGTCGTTTGAGTGCATTGTTTTTCATTCATCTGAAAACAGACAACTGTAACTCAGTGCACGCAACTCACTTAGTTGCAGAAGGTATAATTTGATGGTCGTCCTGATGCCCTCATCTTTTCATATAAACCTGATAGTATTTCCAAAATAAATAACTAAACCACAAAATAAACAATAATAAATCAAAAGCACAAAAAACCTATATTAAGGGTACTCTCAAAACGTGGCATGTTGGTTTCATATAAAAGATCCTAACAAGGTTAATATATATATATATATATATTAGAACGTCTACTCAAAAACATTGGCCAACATAACATACTAAAGCTCATGATAATAATGACTCAACTTACAAATAACTGAGAATATTTCAAATAGTCAAATATATATATATATATATATACATAAGTTTCACTTTGGTCGGATTCTAAATAAGACCGAAAGTAATCTAGGCTTTTATCATCAGTCATCGTCAAGAAGAAAATATCCTTAATTCGTTTTTCCTTCAAGTAGTAAACTTTCACAGTAAATAAACTTTTAAGAAAGAACCAGATTAATTGTAATGCTAGTTTAAATATTAAATTACTCTAGTTTTTCTAATAGCTAAAAGTAAAGAATGAAAGTAACCAAACGTAATATTATTAGACAAATAGATTTATCCAATCTATTTACACAATTAACTGGCTATCGATCTCCTGGACATAATCGTGACATTCAATATGTATCGAACTTAGTCATAATCTCTAACTTCGATATTACGGTCTATGAACCACCTCGAAACATTATCCATGATTAAATCTAATTTCAATCTCTGATATATAAATATAACAATAAAAAGAAAAATAATAGGCCAAAAAGTTAAATTTTGTAAAGGTTACATTAAAAAAAATCATTTAAACCGAAAGATAAGTTTTTCTTTCATTTTAAAACATAAGGCCAAGGCTACACATTCCTCAATCCAGAGTCAAGTCCAAGAGTGCCGGTCATGTTGCCATACCAGCGGTATATACACTTGAAAACCCAGGAAATATGGAAGACAAGGAAGAAGGTGGGGGAACATATTTGGAAAATACGCATGACAACAAGTTCTGAGAACAAACTCCAAGGCTCTAGAATATTCTCCTATAGACTGGAACTGCCAATACTTCCTTTCTTAAACT
>CABFVX010006500.1:0-39409 GCA_902151425.1 Timema shepardi
GGGATACTGGTAGTCTCTGAACACTTCACGAGCATCTGTTGAGCTGTCTTATGTGCTAGTGTGGGGCAAGGTCGGGGATACTGGTATCCTCTTTCAATTTTTCTGTAAACTCATTACAATATTTCTCTTTACTCCTCTGTGATTATTCGTCTTTCTTATATTTTGTTAAGCCTGTATTTTTGATCTGACACCTGAATTTTGTTTTCACGTCTTCTATTGCCTGATTTATGTATTTCCTTTATTTAGTATCTTCTTTGTTCTGTTCCTCTCGTTTAATGTTTCTTTCACTCTAACATTCCATTATGATGTATATTTTTCTCTCGCTCTTTTAATAGTTTTCTCGTACACTACTACAGTCACTGGAATGTCTTTTAAATGTTTACACCATTCCCCTTTATTTCTGATTTCACATTTTTGTATATTTTGCCTAATTTTACTTTGATACTCGTTATTTGTCTCGTTCTTGGCCAATTCTCAGACTCAGATCTTCTGCCTCTTCTCTGTTTTCTCGTGGCTTACATTATTGCAATTTAAATTTGCTATCACCAATCTATGGTCACTCTCTACCCTTTCACTTGGGATTATCTAAGTCTGATATAAAAATGGCTTAAATTTAAGAATAGACTCGTAGAGTTTTATTTGGTAAAATGTGCGATAAAGCAAGTTACTGAGCGAACACAAACTAAGAATTTTTTCAAAAGTAATTATTTAAAATAAACTTTTTAGTTTCAATAAAACTTAATGAAAGAAAGCGACACGACATAAGTATATGAGTAACATGATTTTTTTTTAAATCGAAGCTTATCAACAATTTTTGATTCTATAAGAATTTTAAGTATCCGAAATCATATCACTAAAAAAACTAATGAAAAAATGAAAATTTCTAGATTTTTCTGACTATACACTAAGTGATTTTAATCAGTTTTGAATGTCGTTTGGTCTCTATTAGTTTGACTATTCATTCGTTATTCAATTATTTTTAGTTTCAATTTAGGTTTATCAATTATTTTATGTCGTTTGAATTAAAGAGCCAGTAACTTTACCAGCGAAGGGTCGTTATTTGTTATATGGATCGCTACACAATTTGTCATCCTGTGGACCAGAAGATAAAATTTAGCAAGCAAGTAATTTGTATATTGAGAATCAAAACCTTTATTTTTTCTAAACAATATTAATTTTAATGTTTTTGTATGTATGCACGTATGAACATTTTTATAAATGAGTGTAGTCTAGAAATTAATAATCGACTTTCCAAAGAACCGAAACCGGTGTATCCGAACCAATCCATCCCTAAGCGTAGTTACCCCTGTAAGACAAATCTTAAAACTTTATCTCAAAAGAAATTAATATTAGATATTGTTGAAAAAGGACACTTGGATACAGGTCCTGAGCTAAATTCCCGTATATAAGTGTCATTTTTTAATGATATATTTAGTATAATTAAAAAGGTGACCCGGCGGTCTATGGGTAAGGTGTCAGACTTTTATGCTGGCGGCCGGGGCTCAATCCCCGGTCCCGGCACAGATTTATCTGATTACCAAACCCTTCCTTTACCTCTGACGTGATTAATCACAACTTGTGAATGTGGGGAATGCCAGGCCTACACCGTGGTTCGGATAATAATAATTACTAAACCCTTCCTTGACCTCTGACAAGACATCTTGTGAATGTGGGGAATGCCAGGCCTCCATCGTGGTTCGGATTCCACGTTAAACTGTAGGTCCTTCATTATCATCTCACAATCACCCTACCATTACACATTAGCGTAAGTGCGTATAACCCGAAAGAGACGCGGTGCTAATATTAATTAATTATAGTATAATTAAAATTTACAGTACCCCTATAAGCGGCAGTTTACCGTTACCAATGATTATTTAAAAAATTTATAAATAATATATTTAATGTTCGATGTGGCAGTCATTTCAAAATATAGTATGACGAATTGTTTTCACATAAAGCTGTAGTTGTTATTATACGAAATGTTACAAAGAAAGTGCCGCTCACCCTCAATAGAATGCCTTAATTTAAAACAATATTTTTCATATATTTGCTTACACAATCTAATTGTATTGTATTGCATTGTCATATTCTGTGAAACAATATATTTTCATTTATGCATTGTACAACTAACTATATATGTTGTTATTCATTTTAATTAGGATTCAGCGCCATTACTATTTCATGATTTAAAATGAGCGCGAGGTTAAAATTTAAGTCAGTACAGGATGTGTTAAATCAAATATTACTAATTATTATATAAACTCTCAATTTCTACTCAGCCCGTTTATTATATTTACGTATAATATATAATCAAGTAGCATCAACCTAGGTGGTCTAGGGGTAAAGTTTTCAAAATCAAGACTCGATATTCGTTGGTTCAAATCAAACCCATCCGAGGTTGACGGGTTTACTTTGAGCGATAAAAATCCTTAGTACAACTTATTTTGAAGGGATAGTAAAGTCGTTGGTCCCATGTCGATTGTGGAATGCAAAATAACCCGGTAAATTATGGGAAAACACATTTCCGGCAAATTTGGTAGGCCCTTTGGCACTCGTTCGTAGAATTTCAGTGCGGAAGACAACGGGATACCACCGCACTTTATAAACTAACTTAATAAATGTGATTTCTACCAGATGGTGTGGACAACACTGATCAACCTAAAGGCTGAGTGCATGTCCAGCCAGATCAAGATGGATGGTAAGTGCTTAAAATCCACTTTAGGGTTGAAAACTCATCACACTCAGTCCGGTGGCGTTTCGTGGAGTTTTTTTTTAGGGTAAGCAAAGCTTGTTTAAGCTGTACCTGATTAAAAAAATGAGTAGTGTGTTCTCCCCCACTCAGACCTTATTTGATCAATCGAACATAGAACATTCTCAGCATATCTCACATGAGAATGAATAGTTGCTACCTGGTCAATAAGTTTTCTACTGAGTGATTATTTTATTTTAATTTAAATCGTATGACACATTTTACTGGGATAAACTTTGTTGTCCACGTTCGGTCGCATTATGTGTAGAGTATTAGCCGCTCTGTTGTCACATACCGTCGTCCAGGGTACAACATAGGAGGTTTCCTACACGTTGTACCCGCGATGAGATGATGGGATAATGATTATTATGGAATTATTCAGCTAGTTTTGAGTCTTAAACCTAGCTTAAGCCTAATTTACCAAACCCTGTTGACCACTGAGTACATTCCCATTAAGGGAAACATACCCCACGTACCACCTGAATATCGACCCCGTGACCCCAAGGCCTGTAGACAGGTGTACTGACCACTACGCCACGGGGCCGGTTTAGTGAGTGATGAGAGATAGTCACAGGTGCAGTATAAAAAACTCTTCTACCCTTATAGTACTCCACATCACGCCACTGATACATTCCAAATCTTCTTCAAGCTACTTCGCTCTTGAGGTGTTATTATTATTTATCTATTTATAACAACAGGTTATGCTACCCATTCGGACTATACGTTTATGAAGGTGACCTGGTGGTCTAGAGGTAAGGTGTCGGACTTCTATGCCGGGGTCCGGGGTTCCACGTTAAACTGTAGGTCCTCCATTTCATCTCACAATCGCCCTACCATTACACATTAGCGTAAGTGCGTATAACCCGAACGGGTAGTAAGACGCGGTAATAATAATAATAATATTATACTTTTATGTACTAACTACACTCATGTCTTTCGTATTAAAAGCGATGACTTTGTATGAAATGTAAATGAACCCACATTTGCGTGGAGGGAGCGTGAATAGGACATTTAGGAAAAACAGCCCTCAGTACACATGAGCGAGAATAGAACCCCGACATCCCTGTCATCAGCAGTCCAGTCTACTGCAAAAGTGACGCCAGAGACCATTCGGCTATTGAAACTTCTTATTTAAACCCCGATCTTTATAGGAAGCCCACTTTCTACCACCAACATTGATTGAAAATCACTAAAATTTGACATTGTATAAATGTTTTATTTGATATGTTAATTAAAAAATTCGTTTAGAAAGTCGTCAAATCTTACAATAATACTTTCTTAAATATTACTGTATAATTTCTCTTTGCATTACCAACCAAACGGACTAAGAATATAAATACAATGTTAATATATATATACTCTACTGTGGCAATATAAATGTTCAGTTTTCAAATAACGTGCTTCCTATGAGAATCAGACTGTATCTCATACGCCTGTTTTGCTCCAAAGAGTGATTCCGGTGCCGTACATGGAAAACGTTGTTACCTTATGCATATATTTGTCACAGCAGTTTATCAGCTGGTGCTGTGTCAGGTGTTAGCCGCGAGATAGCACCTGTGTCGCTGTGCCAACAGGAGGCGATGTTCATTTGTATGCCCCCCTGCCTATGAGAGAATTATTCAGGTGACGCAGAAATGACACACATTTCTTTGAACCTCTGTGCGAACAACATCGCAACAATAACAATCCTGGAGTAAAACTTCAAGACATGAATATTCACGAATAGTTAGGAGTTACTTATTTCAGGTTGATTTTGTGGCGTCCATCCTTAAAGCTGTCACTGTAAATAGTTGCATTTTGATAAAAAGGACTTTTTCCAATTCATTATTGCTATTTTATAGATATTGATAATATCCATCATTATTAGTGACATCTGAATATCTAACGAGTTAACGTATGAATACGTTAAAGTATATATAGTAGCGTTTCTAGCTGTCTTTCTATAAAAATTGAACTATAAATTACATGAGTTGATGTATGAATATATTAAGATAGTTTTGATAAATTTAGTAATTGCACAATATGGTACTTCCTATGACAATTTTATTAGTTATTCTAATACATTGTTTCTCCTTAAAGCTGTCCTACTAAAGCAAATATCCACAATATAATGCTGTAGTTGCCCTCCTTAAGGCGGGGATGTAGGTTACGCGAAAAATCTGTTGATACGACCATGGGAAGAAAATTAAACTCTATGGGGAATTATTTAATTTTCTTTACTAACAAAAGTTCTACTATAAAAACTGCAATAATACAGCACTTAACTTGCAATCTCTACACACCCAACTTAAATGTTTCATAGCTATTTTAATGCATTATATATTTACAATAAGTATCAGTAGCGTCCGTCCTTAAAGTGGTCAATGTACAGCTATCTTACCACAGTATCAGTGAGATGTTGGTGGAAAATAAAATTCTTGTATAAATGAGCGAGCAAGTTTCCCAGCTTGAAACCGGCTTTACAACCAAAGAACGGTCAATTTTATAAACAGCGGATATAAGTTTGAATAAGAAACATTCTATCATCTTTAAAAGCGTAAATGTCGTAATTAGAGCTATAACCTCAGAAATACAGTAGCACAACTAGACTAGTGCATATAAGCTATGCTATGGGTTCATAGCCTTTGGGACGTTCTAGAAGTAATACAATTTAAAAAAATGACCTTGTGATTATATATCAAGTATTTCAAATTGTAGTCATTATATTTATATAATTTTCAAATTTAATATCAAAATAGGTGTGCCCTTACTTTTATCTTTCACCAGTCTCAGCCCCAGTGTCATTATGTCATGACATACTGAGACAGGTCATCTCTCAAAGACCCTGGTTCAGGTACCGATGAAGTATGTATTTGGTTTTTAATTGATACAAAAGCAGGTTAGGCTACGAATGAATAGGTGTGAAGCTCTATTATCTCAAACCTATTATTACCCATCCACACACTTGCAGATACGTCGTTCGGACACTGATGAGCCGCCTAGTTGTGAAGCAACCGCTTTCACAGTGTTGTTATGAGAGATGCCTATCCTAAACTACGCAGGCGATATCCGTTCAACCATTACAAATAATCATTGATGCACACGTGGCTTAGTTTCCACTCATTTTAAATAATAATATTAATCATATTTTTACTTTCTTCTTAAAGCATAACCAGTTGTCTACAAAAACCAAACCTAAGATAAACTTTTTTTTAATGGTACACTTTTGTAAAGCCCAAGACTTGAGTTGCTATTTTTTAAATTGTAAATATAAGAATATTTCCATACCATATCAATGCATGAAAATATGAACGCAAAAACATAATACATAATTCAGGAATATGTATTTTATTTAACACCACGTTTTACTAACCGTTCGGGCTACACGCTTAATGCAGGAATTAAAAGGGATCCGTTAGAAAACTTTTTAATCGATTTTAAATCTTATTTCACTCACTTAAAGAAACAATGTAAATTGCAGTAGTTACTTAGTAAGTAAACTGCCTTCTTAACTAACACGATGGAATCCATATTATTCTTTATTTTTAATAATATTAGGGGAAAAACGGTATTTTCTATCTTATTCCAAATTGGCATTTATAAATATTTTGATCATCGGTATGTATGAAATCGTAATGTATGAGTTAACTAACGTAAAGAACGTTTCTGACCCTTTTGATTAAATTTAAGTTATTTATAGACAGTAAGTACAGTGCAGAGTAATAAGGAATGGTGAAAAAAAAGATCAAACGTAACCACATTAAATAAGATGGCGTTCATGTGGTGTTTTAATGTTTGAAAACACCTTAATAAATCTTTCATTTAATGTTATTAATATTTCTAATAAATAAATTATTTTTATAATAAAAAGCTACCCCATCAATATGAAAACTCGAACTTAAAATTTGAATGTTTTTCCATCTAAAGCAAAATACAAGAAAAAAATGTGTGCTAACAAACTTGACTTGATTTTGATCCATGGCTGGATCCCAATGTGATTATTAATTTTTTTTACAAGTCAATGCTGATAATTTCACTTAAAATTGACCCTTCTCCTTTGTGTACCCTAGGTATAATTTAGTATACCTGCAATAGTCTGGTTTACCAGTCGGGGGTTTGAATCCCAACTGAATGTAAAAGTTTTTTTTATCCCATTCTACCTCCCCATAAATGGGGATGCAGTTTTTCTAGATTCTACAGCTATTATCCCTAACTCATTAGAGAGCGATGCCCAAACACAATATATATAGCTATATTTTAAATCCGTGTTTGGCGATATCATTTCTGAGAATGTCTGGTGCATATATTTTTTTAATAAAAACCTAACCACTGCAAGCTAACTGATATTTTAACCGTAGTTTCTCTAAGGAGAGTCTGTGCTCTACGGTTCAATCTTCGTAAGTAAGTTCTTTTAGAAAATACAAAACATTTTACCTCTTAGAAAATGTTATATTTTGCTCTACTATTAGTGTTATTTTGTAGTAATTGATAATATATATTAAAAACAGAAAACTACAGCTGCCTATAGCATGACTAACCTTGACGTATCAAGAAATTAAAGTAAATTTAATAACTTTTCTAGTTGCCTAATAAGGCCCTTCATTTGAAGATTCAGCTGTACAAAGCCCTCACCCAAGCCAGGGCCAATATCAAATACAGGGTGGGTTGGAAACAATTAGACGATCTATGCTGAGGAAAGGGATGGACAACGTGCTGAGGTTTGTCTGACGTCCGGTGGATCTCATCTGAGTGACGTCATCTTCAAAAAGTGAAAACGTGTAGTATGTAGTTTGCTTTTATTTAGCTAATGAATGTTTACTTTTCAATTATAGTTTTTATTTTCAAGTTACCAATTGTCTAATATTTTCGGCCCCACCCTGTACATATTCCATTGCTACGTCACATCGGATGCGTGGTCCTACTTTGATTACCACACTCGTTCTAAGTTTTAATTAGAAGTCTCGACCGGGTAGCGGATATTACCAACGTGAACGGAAATCGGCGGAGGATGAAACTTCTATAATTGCATTTTGTGTGCGTGAAATATTCGCATTAGTTTGTTGTACAGAGTGGACATCCATGTAATTATTACTAATCAAAATTATCAGACATGAAATATTTCGCCAAACATTTTTGTAGTAAATTGGGAACAACTTTATTTCAGAACAAGTCGATGTCAAATTGAGTCCAAATGGTTAAGAATTATTTTGCCTAATTTATGAAACCTCTTAGTTAGTGGAATATTTGTAAAAGTGTTCTATAAGGCGTCATCTATAAACCACCTAAGTAAGGATTTTTTAAACCTTTTTTTGACACCTCCATACCCCCCTCCCTAGCCCACATGTAACAACACGTATACATTTATCCTGACTCCTCCCTCCTATAATTTGTGTTGAAGTTTTCACATCAGGAGGGAATGTCATTATTTCATAGGTAAGTTTTTGTGACACTAAAAGAGGGACTCAGATATAACACAACTCAAAATAGGAATTTATCTATAAGTGACACTAAAAGAGACAACTCAGATTTAATACAACTTAAAATAGAAAGTTATCTATAAATGACACTAAAAAAGATAACTCAGATTTAATACAACCCAGAATAGGAAGTTATCTATAAGTGACACTATAAGAGACAACTCAGATATAATACAACTCAAAATAGGAAGTTATCTATAAGGGAAACCAAAAGAGAGAACTCAGCTATAATACAACTCAAAATAGGAAGTTATCTATAAGTGACACTAAAAGAGACAACTCAGATTTAATACAACTCAAAATAGGAAGTTATCTATAAGTGACACTAAAAGAGACAACTCAGATATAATACAACTCAAAATAGGAAGTTATCTATAAGGGAAACCAAAAGAGAGAACTCAGCTATAATACAACTCAAAATAGGAAGTTATCTATAAGTGACACTAAAAGAGAGAACTCAGATATAATACAACCCAGAATAGGAAGTTTTATTTACCCCAAGTATATTTACTAATATTAAAAACATGAAAAATATAATTTTTTCAATATTTGAACTTGAGTATAAGATCTGTGTTACGTAACAGTGAGATATGCTGGGTCTCTCTCCCCATGTAACAGTGTGATATCCTAACCTTCCCCCGTGTAACTAGCTCAAGATAGGGATAATGTGTAATGAGGTAGACTGGATAGAACTATCTCAAGATAGGGCTAGGGTATCATGAGTTAGACTGGATATAACTAGCTCAAGATAGAGATAGGTGGCGTACTTATGTAAGTACGGCAATGAACTTAAGGGACCTTAATACCATAAAGTAGAATTAAACATTGTTTTGTAATGTTAGAAAAGGTCTTTAAATGCACATTTAATACGATTAATTTTACAGTTTACTCTTTAAAAATATACACACATGTAACGTCTATATTATTTAGAATATAAAATTGCTCAGCTTTATCTATGCTTATCTTGATGTATATTACATTTGTGTCTAAAAAGTATATAATCACTTTCATGTAAAACATACACTTTTCCCGGATATCCTAAATTAATTATGCTAATAAGGGGATGAGTAAAGTAGAATTTAAAAGAAATGTAGCCAAGTATGCGTGTCTATTACATATGTTAACATTTCACTTTATTATTATCGTTATTATATAGGTAGAGGTCAATTAAATCAAAAATGACAGCTGCAGATCACACGAATTTACGTATGAATACGTCAAAATAAATCTAGTGACTTTACTTCCTGTCAGATTAGATTCTTCCCATGAAAATTGAACTGTAAAATAGTTTGGGAAGACGTGGACATAACATTTATAAAAGTTTTTACGTGTCAAACCAAGCGTATACGCAACAGAGGACATTTTGTATTCCTTTTTCTGTGCCAATTTATGTTTTTATATTTTGATTTAGTGAGAAATTAATTGTAGCTGATAAAATATAATGTGTTCTTGTTATTAAGTATATATAATAATTTAAGAAATTTCTAAATATAATGTTTGTTTTTACAATGTCGAGATAGTAATGAACTGTGCGACCGTTTACCAGCCTCGGCCGCTAGAGAGTAGCAATGTAGCTCTTCGTACGATCGTCTTGTGTTGTTACTATAGAGATGTCCGGTATTTTGCGTTTAATCTTCAAACAATGATCACAATTTGATGGAAATAGAGAGTTATGTGAGGGGAAGAGACAGAAATAGTATCAGCGGAGACTAAGAATGTTCCTCTCCTTCAAGAAACAAGAAAAACAAGGCCCTTAAATACGATGATGGGGGCAAACAGGCGTATGACCCGGCTCGTTGGCCAACAATTAATTGACGTCTTGTACGGGAATAAATTACCACTGCCCGTTCAGGCAACAATAACAACAACAAAAAAACACAATAGAGAGACGATAAGGAAGAGAAAATTCTTCATTCTCTCTTTTTTCTTTTTCTACTCGGCACAGCTGTGTTTACCAACCGCCTTTAAGTTGGAAGATTTTAATTGAGTTTAATTTGTTTCAGTACAAGATCGTGGCTGATGGGAACATGTACTCGACGAGATTTATTCGGCATCCCTACGAACACATGTGACGACATGGGGATGTGAATACACACGCAGATGTTCCATTTCGTGCGTGAACCTCGTGGTGTTTGGTTAGGCCGTGCCTGTATGTCTGTAGGCTACAGTTACGTCGTGGAGTACAGGTGATTGTGTTCGCGACGTGGAGTCATGTACGAGGATAAATTATTGTACAATACAACTGGTTAAAAGTTGAAACCAGGTCATCTTTTACGTTTGTCAAGAAAGACCCAATACTAAGTATTTTTATACAAAAAAAAAAAAGATTGAAATATAATGATTATAATAGTGAAAATATTGGTATACGTAGCCCACTGTCGCAGCGCCAGACGAACAAGATAGAACCATAGTCACTTCATCTATGCTAGAACTATCTCTGCAAGAATTCCCGCCATTTACAAGAACTGTGTCGCAAATTTACTCGCATGTACATTAAAAAAGACATCAAACAAAACTTAGACAGTACATATTAATCAGGGTTTTCTTTTAGCACCACGTCTTAATATCCATCCGGGTTTTACTTACTGTAATTATTACGGTGTGTTAGGGTTGGGGCTGGTTAAATTTGGAGTAAATGTAGCCGCATTTGAGTGGATGAAGAGTAGAAAACTATACAGAAAAAAATCCACCCTTATTACATGTGATCAGGGTTCGAGTCCCGATCTCCCCGTCATCGGCAGTCCATAATGTTGCTAGAGTGACGCCTGAAGGGGAGCACGAGTTCAAATCCCAACACGTACCGACCAATTGGTCACACCGTGTGGTTTTTGGACATTAAAACAAACAGATTGTTGCATTTAGCGAAGGGTTTGAAAAAAATAAAAATTATTAATATTAGTGGTGGGAAAAATATATTGGTAAGCCGAATAAGGGTTTTTAGAGTTACGTTAGGTGACACTATTCTATGGGGGAGGGGGTGGGGGGTTGAGTAAGAGCCTCAAAAACCACTGGTCCACACATCTCACTTATCCTAGCAGGGCTTTGGGACGTCGGTGGCACCCTCCAGGATCGATGACGTAGTTCCCTAGCCCCTGGATAAGAGGATTGGTGGCACTGGGAAGTATGTCATAGAAAGACTGCGCCAGCTTCCGGAAGTGGTCCTTGATGTTAGGCCACGATGCAGAGTCACATTGCGAACGTACCAAGGTGCGTCCATAATGATCCACAGACACGCCCTCTGGAACGCCTGCATGTTCCTCATATACGTGTCCACTAGGTGACGCCAACACGCGTGCAACACGCGTAGTCGAGAATCGGTTTGAGCGACTGCTTGTAGTGTCAGACCGTTCCTTGTGGACAGGGCCTTATAATACGAGGGGCTCCCAAACTTTTTATACCAAGGAGCCCTTTTAACAAAAAAAATATAATAATGCTGGAGCTCTTATAGAATGAGTTACACTAATATTATTATATTTAATAGTGACAGTTAAATTTATTAGTATGGTGTGGGAAGGATAATTTTATATTAAATGTGCCCTCATTTAAATGGAGGAAGAGTAAAGAAGCCATTTATGGAGGGGAAAAAAACACTCAGTATATAAGGCTTGGATTCGGATGCTTGACAAACTCGCCAGAAAGCAAATTAGACAAACTAAGCGAGATTCTTGGCGGTATTGTTTGAGTGTTGGCGATGGAGGCGAGGGGGTCTTTGTGTGGGTTTAAAAATTATATAAAACGTTACTTAGTTAAAATGGACCACTACAATCTCCCGTAGTCAATCCCGTCGGCTCGATGCACATGTCTTATGTGAAATGATGTTTAGAAACTATTAACACCATGAGATGTGCGTCAAGATATTTTAAAAACCCGACCTCCTTAAGGCAAAAAAATAAATAAATATTTAATGGTTCATAACAACCCACCCTTAATTTGAAATACATCTAATAATATAAAAAGTAAATAAATAAAAACAAACTGCTGCTTAAAAATGTATTTTTTATGTATAGTAGTAGATATTTAATAATCTAGAAAATATTCAATCTGTCGTATTGAAATAAGTACAGTACATGTTCATCTATAGCAAGTTATTAAGTCAAATATAAAAAAAAAATCAAACAGCTGCAGTGAATAGGTTTAGAAAATTTGGGACATATAATTTCATCAATTAAAATAACATTAAAAAGAAATAAAAACTAAAAGTTTTGAAATCAAAACACAATTAGAATAAGTTTTGTTGAGATTTTTTAAAGTTCCTATACTTGGTTGTCTACGCTGTCTACCTGTGACGTCACGGAAGGTCATGAGAGGATTTCCTATGTTAATAAATTTTCTATTTATTCAGCAAGTTTTGAAGATAAAACGTTGAAATGGATATTATAAATTCTTAAATAATTCTAATAATAATAATAATAATAATATAGCCTCGCAAAATTATTATTTTTATCTTAAAGTAGTTTTTTGTAAACGTATTTTTATAAATTCTTTACAACTAAGGCCTAGTCATGAACATGTCTTTTAGAAGAAATCTTCTTGCCAGGATTTAGATTAAAAAAGTCCGTGGAAGCATTATGTCTATCTAGAATAACGAAAAACATGTAATTTTAAAAAGCAAGTCAGAGGACGGGGGTAAGTGTTATCAGCGGATAAAAAATATGCTCCGCAGGATGAACTCATTTCATTAACACTATTTCTATTTAGTACATTGGCGTCTAGAGTATGATAGTGCTTAGACTGCTTAGGTGTGTCAAGTTAAGATGCAACTCGCTTCACAAAGTAGCTTCGAAATCTTCAAGTAAGCAAAGTCGTTAAAAATATAAGTTAATAATAGCTTACTAAATAGGGATATTTGAAAAAAAAAACCACTTTAATTATTTTGTTCGAAATTGATGTTTGGAGACTATGTCACTTGATAGTATATAATGTTTGTTGATTTTTTCTAAAATAAATCAACTTAAGGGTAGTTTGCCCGTGACAAATTTTAGAAAAAAACTTGAACATTTCGAAAATTGGTCTTTAAGATTGAGTTCAAAATGGCTATCTGGGAATGATTTTCCATGATAAGCCAGATTTTTATTTTTACAAATATAAATTATTTAATGTCAGTTTACAAATAATTTTATATTTACAAATATAGATTATTTAGGGATAGTTTATAAATAATCTATTTTTACAATATATATATAATTTAAGGTTAATTTACAAATAACTTTATTTTTTACAAATATGTATCATTTAAGGTTAGCTTACAAATAACCCATTTTTGAAATTTTATTTCCAAGCTTTAACACACCATACGAGAAAGTTTGTATGATTGTGTCACACAATTTTTTTTAGTGCATTATAAGGTATTAACAGAATTATTATTATTACTAGTAGTAATATTATATCCAACAGAATAGCTATTATTACTGAAATATTTGATAAACACAATAAATTTTAGCAATCCAGGATTTAATCAAATAACAATTATGTAAATAATCAACCAAATATGTTTTAAAATTCCTAAATCATATTACTCCTTGCTCATTCCGTGCATCTGGATACGTAGTTATTGTTACACGTAAATTAAATCCTCTTTGTGTTTTAGTTTGTAAAACTGTGCGTGGAATATCAAAGAAGAGATAAATCCAGCGTAAACAGTATGGATGAGATCCTCCAACAACCGCACAAAGATAAAGAGAGAGCACAAAAAGCTACAATATTAAAACAGTACGGTAACATATTAATGTAAAGCGAGCAACGGAACTTGAATCTCTTCCGCCCGGGGTATAAAGCTCACCAGAAAAGTAATCTGGGATATACCTCCTGTGACGTCATACCACTAGGAAGGATGCTTATAAAGGTTAGTGTTCTATTTTCATCTCCCCCACCCCCAACCCCCCTCTTTAGCTTAACTCTAATAAGGTTTATGCTTTCGATACATATTTTGATTCACGTATTTAAAATGTATTTCAGTCAGGAAACCTCTGATGAAATTAAACTATTTAGTTTTAAAATGTGCCTGGACAGAGATTCAAGTGCCGCAAACCCATTTCGTGGTTGCATGGTCTATGGAAGTGTTTCTCAGAGTTTTACTTATAGAAAACCACCAAATGGAAGCTATGTGCATTGGTGAGACGTGGGAGGGGCTTTTGAGAAGGGGAGATGTTTGAAAGCTAAGCATAAAAAAAATATTTATAGGCAATTCCATTTTGAGACTACAAATACAAGATAAAAATTAATTTACCATATTAAATGTTAAGAAAATACAACTCATTTATCCTTATTACACTGAATGAGTAAGAAATAGCTTTTCACTATTAACTTTATCATTCTAAACCTCATAAATATTTCTACATAATTATTAAGAAATGTTGATTTAAAGTTGGTACAAACTTCCTTTTCTATTTGAATTTAGTTAGCCTAGAAAATAAATACAACAAAGTAGGGAGATTTAAAATTTAATCTTTTGCCTTTTGAAATTTTTGTACTCCTTATTTGATCCTATCAACATTCTTTGATTAATTTTTATTACTAGACCTCCTGGGAACTGGCAGACCACTTGATAGGCCACCGTGGACCACATTTTGAGAAACACTGGTCTAAGGCATCACTCTCTCAATAGGTTGGATTTCCAACGTAGGGAGGATCAGGTTCGAATCCCCATCGAGTGCAATGAAACTGTTATTTCTTAAACGGTATCTTACATCCTTACATTTCCTCTGAATTATACCGTCCTCCCTCCAACAACATTAAAGTAATTTATATCCACGCATGTAACCAAAATGGTTGGTGAGATGCAGTGAAAAAATTACAATCGTCAATTACATAATGCATATTGCCAATCGGGGGTAAATTAATTTTGCAAACATTTTTAATCACAGCCATCTATTTTCTTATAATATTCCCGCCACCCGATTAAACCTAAACAATCGCTGCTCATGGTAGAAAGGTTTGTCAGAAAGGTCTTTTTCTCCTATCATAATTCCACTATGTAATAGGATTTTGTTTAGAGAAAATACCTTTCAGACGTTCCTTCTTACATGGGTATGCCTATATGGGAAATGGAAGAAATTTCCCTTCTTTTTTTTTGCAGAAAATCTTCAATTATTTCGTAATCGATATAGCCCAAGTTTTAAAGTTCATACTTGAAGGGTCAAACACCAGAAACCAAATAATACAACAATTCCAGTCGTATTCACACAAGTATCGATTGCAATGTTTTGTGGATGAATGTGTCACAAAAACGTGTATGTTGTAGACTAGATATGTTGATATTTAAAACTTATAATAAAACCCTGAACAAATACATCCCATTCTCGTGGGATTGAATAAATGTAAATTTTACCGAAAAATGTTAATCCCTGATTGCCATTATTTGCTTGGATTTTATTTTCAGTATATCACCAAACTACATTAAAGCTGGTTTGAGTGTTTGCTAACTACTTTTAACTTACCCCCCCCCTCACGACTTCGTCTTGGTTGCGCCCGCGGGGGCTAGCACACGGTAAAAATAACCGTGTGTGTTTGCGACCACTTTGTAATGATATCGGTTTAGATTATTCTAAAATATGTAAAAAGTCATGGATGAAGGTAATTTTTCTTTAAAGTAATATATGTAGAGTATCCTTTTATGATTCATCCATTAAGAAACACGCGATTTTCAGAACTAATGGGAAAAGGATTTCACAACTAAATATTTTTTTTATATATTCAAATCCCTCTTATTGTTCTAAAGAGGATGAATAATTGTATTTACAAAATTTGTTTATACTATTTACTTTACGAAAACATTTACTTTTTGTTCACCCCCCCCCCTCCCTCCTCCAGCAGAATAAAGGTTTCAGATCAACGCCTAACCTAGCCTAACCTACCAAAATACCTTCAGACTAGTACTGAAACAGGACCGAGTGAAAACTAAACGTCCTCTTAGTGACTTCCGGTTGCTAGTCTTGAGGCTTTGACCTGCCAATGGGTGTGAACACTTACAGTTTATTTTAGGCAGGAGCTAACGCCTCCAATTTTTCAAAAGCGCAATCAAAACGCCACCCCCTACCCGTTCCCCGATACACTATTTGATGTATTTATGTGAAAGGCTCGAGGTGACCCTCAACACAGCACCCTCACCTACTTAGCAGGCCGCAAGTCTACACTTCAGACAATTTTCTGAAATAATTTCCTATACAAAATCTACAGATTTTTTTTTCTCTTTAGTTGTATGTCATTATGATGTCAAATAAAACTATTAAAGTTACTTATTTCCAAACAACCTTCTTATGTGGTGTTTATATCCATGTGGGGTATAATTTCTTGAAATCTTTAGTTTCAACGTTTTAGTTAATCTTGTATGAAATCATTTTTTAAGGTTTCCATACTAATGTGGTCCGATGTTTTGGGTTTGTGGTTATACCACTATCTTCGTGAACATAGAATATCTACCAATCATACACGCTCTATCGAAAACAATCAACTAAAAGGGTAGAACATTTTCAAAATTAGTCCTATAACGACAATTTTATACCCGCCTCAGTGGCGTAGTTGGCTAGCGCGCTTGTCGTGTTGAGCTCGACTGCTGAGGACGGGGAGATCGAGGTTCGAATCTCGGTCGGGTGAACTGGGGGTGGTTTTTCCTAAATGGTTTCTAATTCAACCTTCCCAATTCCTAATCCATTAGAGTAATTAGTACTTAAAAGCGTATAACCCGAACGGGTAGTAAGACGCGGTGCTAAATATTATTATTATTAACAATTTTACTTTCAAAATTGACTTTTGATGAGCCTCCTCGTGGTTTGGTGTCTCTAAATCACAAATGAATTAGGCCTATTTTATGTTAAAAAAACATACCTATTAACACATATTGTACATCAAAGTGCCCGTCATAGCACTCCATTAACGGTTCATTCGTCTTCTTTTTTTGTATGTCTGTGTGTGGTAGGTTACCTGAGTAAGTTGGATGGTAACTTATTACATCTGTAATGGACTGTGCCTAATGCACGGGTCTAGTCAGGAGATGCTTCCACAAGCCACACCCAACGTGTGAGGTAACGAGTCGACAGTTGTCAGAGGTCAGGTCAGAAAGAAACATATCCCTGGTCCCGCCCCTGGGACCGTGATTAGTTTGTTTAATTAACACCAGCTCGGTGGAGAGTTGGTGGAGGGTCGGTACGCGTGAGAGACCCGCCTCGGTGGCGTAGTTGGCTAACGCGCTTGTCATGTTGAGCTGCTCGACTGCTGAGGACGGGGAGATCGAGGTTCGAATCTCGGTCGGGTGAACTGGGGGTGGTTTTTCCTAAATGGTTTCTAATTCAACCTTCCCAATTCCTAATCCATTAGAGTAATTAGTACTTAAAAGCATATAACCCGAACGGGTAGTAAGACGCGGTGCTAAATATTATTATTATTATTGTACGCGAGAGGGCGTGAACCATCAGTGCTCTTAGGTTACTGATCATGTTGTAAGAAAACGACGCTGTTCAATTAAGAATATATGAAAGGCGAAGCTTGGGGGATGAACTAATTTAATCAAGGAAATCAGACGTATCTGAATCATACTCAAATAAATTGAAAAATGACTCCTAGAGACGGGAATTGAACCTGGGACCTTTGTCTTAGCGTGCCATTGCTCTATCACTGAACCAACCAGGGATCGTCCCGTGCTCAGGGTCATTCTTCACTCATAATTTAAGGCGGATTCTGTGATGGACGTGTGGATATCATCGGCTACTAAGAGCTATCATTAATATCACAACAACCGGTGACTTGGTTGTGGCTTTGTACTGCCAAAACAACAAATACATTGTACGTTCCAAGCGAATCAAGATGGAAGAAAGAAACGCTTCACAATTAGGTATAATATGAAAGGTGAAGCTTGGAGGATGAATGATTATTATTACAGAAATGAGCTATTGATGTATTAATAGTCATGTGTTCTAAATTATACATAGGACTATTCATAAATAGTCCGGCAGCTAGCCTGATTTTGGTTGAAAGAACAATTTAGAAAATTCAAACATATTTCTTTACATATAATATTGATAACATTTAACTATTTGTGTTTTTGTATTTGAATTGATAATATCTTTCAAAATTGACGGCTGTGGATAACATGACATGATAAATGAATATTGAATATATTAAAATTGCTTTAGTAACTCCATTAACTACTAGATACTGTTCTTTCCAACAAACCAGCCTAAAGCTTTGTTGACATTGTGTCTGTCTCTTGTACTAGAGGTCCTGGGTTTGACAAAAACTACTACTGGTGAAACTGAGGTTGAAAGTTGACAAATGAGATTAACATCCAGACCACATACCTGCCGATGCGGGTGAGACACTTAGAAGAGGAGTGGAATGAACTTACTAGAAGTCACGCGGAAAAAAACTCACAGTTAACCTATTTGTTTGTGTGTGAACTCAATCTAGACCTAAAATTAAAGTTAGTTTTTGTTCGCAGGGCTATAATACATAGATCCATCTTTAAATTAGCTAACGTGGAATTGCTTCTGTATTCTGTGCTTAGGGATCAGGTTTCGATTACTAACACATACAAACAATTTATATTTGGTATATTTGGGCTTCAAATTTCACAGTGAGGATTTAACGATGGAAAAGAGTGTTATGTATGTTCTAGAGATAATTTAGTTTGTGGATTGTTATGATTTATTTTTTTATTTGGTGGGAGTTCTTAACATGATTTGATATAATTGAATGATCATTCTCAGCTTGACACAGCCTAAGCTAATTGCTAATATAGCTCCAAACCACATTATTCACAAGACATATTTATTAAGTTCAAAGAAAACTAGGCCAGTTGCGTGGTATTTTGTGGAATTATGCCAGGGTAAGCAGAGTTAGTTTAAACTGTACCTGTGAATTGTTATCACTTACTAAGTAACTCATAGGTCAGGCATCACCAGAGAGAGATATACAGTTCCCACGTGAGATATGTAGGGCAAAATCTAAGTACGATTGGTAAAATGGAGACCAAAGGGGTGAGAACATAATATCATAGCTTCATTGGTACAGTTTTAACTTATTCAGACCACACCTCGAGTCATGTTGCCATGCCAAAGAACGTCACGTGCTTTAAAATCTTAGGGCCAGGGACTCCCAAACTTTTTATACTGAAGGAACCCTTCTTTGCACCAGGAAAAAACATGCTGAAGCCCTCATACATTTTTCTTACACTTAAATTATTAATATCCATTCAATAACGACAGTTAAGGTATAGTTCACAAGAATGAAAAATAGTTATAAAACAAACGGAAAACCTCAAATGTTCTGGCTGCGTCTTTGGCAAATGTCCTTTATACAGATTCGAAAAAATCGGCAATCTTAATTACTGATGCTATTTTATACTGTATAAAACATATCAAGACTATTATAAAATTGCGTCATGGAGCCTAAGACGAAACATAATAGGGCCCAAGGGCTCCACGAAGTACATTTTGAAAAACGCTATTGAAGGGCCTTTTTAGTCAAGAAAACGAACAGTAGCTAGTGCCGTTCAAGACGTGCTCCATTTTTAGGCGACCCACCCATAACATTTTTCAGCCAACTTGTACATTCTAAAAAAAAAAGACAAAACATTTTGTGAAATGTGGAAATATATCCAAGACAAAGTAGCTAAAGTATGCATTCATCTTTATGCATTCTTAGTTAATAATTATTTACTGGTGCATAAGTTACGTACGTACCTTTTTTTGAACTTATACTTAGCATTCTTTTATAAATCTTCACTTAGTAGGAAATTAACATCCTAATGAAAAATTGATGCATGGAAACTTTTTTCTAATACAATTATAATGAGAACAGGTTTTAATGTTAATCTGTGAAGACATACAGTATTTAAATGATTTTATAATTTTATGGAAAGATTATAAATATTTAATGAAAGTATCTCAACCAAGATAAAGGTCAATATAGAATAGTTGATATCCTTACTTGAATACACGTCAACAAAATTACATCGTGATGATAAAATACCTTTATATTTCCCGGAAATGGGCAATTGGGTGTTGGGTTTTGAAATATAACATAATATTATCACTCTTGGCCAAATATCAAAAACAAAAAGGTAAAACTAATAGCTTATACTATCTCATATTTTAAAAATCACACCGAAAATATTTGAAAATTCTTAATGCTTATTAAAGCTTCCCCGACTTTTCCCTATTATACAAAATTATCTGCATTTTTTAAATTCTTTATGTTTTCCATATGTTTATCAACCCTATCTAAGCTAATTAGCGTTAAAAATATTTAAACACCAGAGCGCAACTGGTGGTGGTAATAAGTAATACAACATGATATGCACATCACAGGTGGACACATAACTGACGTCATCTTACCTTGTTCTCGCACGCCTTGTGACAAACATACTTGCACACTGAAACAGAATAAAATAAGAGGAAATATCAGTAAGAAATATTCATAAACGAGCTGGAGAAGATAAAATGTATAGCCCAGTTTTCAAAAGAAGGGACCTTTAGAAAATAAAAAAATTGTGTGGTTAAAATTGACAACATTTTACTATATTATTTTTATTGTTATATTTTATAGCTATCTATCTATCAAAAGTCACAGGTGTAGATAACATTCCTTGACGTATGAATGTGTAAAAGTATGTCTAATTACTTGTCTAGCTGTCAGATAAGGTTCTTCTTATGAAAATGACTTGAGTATAATCCAAATAGTAGGGCTGGCAGAAAGGCATTTAGAGCGGACTCTTTAACACGTAAAGAACAGTTCTTTGAGGAAGAACTGTATTAAAAATATGACCTACTTCAATGGCCACATGCTCTAAGGCGTCACTCTCGTGATGGGGAGATCGAAGTTTGAATCCCGGTTTTGTGAACTGAGGGTAGTTTCCCTAAATTGTTTTCCACTCTCCCACCACGCGAATGTGAGTACATCTCCTCTGAATTCAACATTCCTTACTTCTAACCCATTAGTATAATTAGTGCATTTGCATATAACCTGAACAGGTAATGCGATGCGAAAGTATACCGGGTTCGATTCCTGGTATGGCCGAAAAATTTATCATTGGTGAAATAAAGGTTTCCCCTTTCACAGTGATAAATTAATGGCCAGGGGCCGGATGTTATGTCTGTTCTAGATTTAAGTTAGTTTATAAGTTTATAATCGCAATCGGTTCAGAGATTACACTTTAAATACTCCAAATATAATTATAATAATAAACCATTTTTCAAATTTTCTTGTCCAATATATTTTCATTCAAACATCCAATATTCTTCAGTTATCTTGGTCGACCTTTCACTAAAGTAAGACTACCGCATCGATAAGAGATACTAAGGTATATCGCTTAACATTTACACTTAAAACTTCAATGACGCGGAAGAATACTTTGCTTGACCCATTTAGATTGAGGGGGCCGGGAGGGGTGAGAGACGGTCGGCGTTTGTTCTCACGGTGATGACGTGTCAAGGGGGAAGAGGGGAGATGATTGAAGACCGGACAGATTGTACATAAAGGCGGGCGGGCGGGCGGGAGGAAGGGGATGTGTTGGCACGAGCTTGGGTAAAGAAAGGGAGTGGATAATAGGGAGAGAAGAGGACCTTGCATACGATCCCAAGATACTCGGGATTACTTTATAACATTATCCTTGTCGATCAGTCAAACCCATGCAGGCATCTTCTTAATATATATTTTATAAATGGATGTTTCTTGAAGTACCCAACGCTTACCCCGAAAGCTACAGGGGGTCTATGGCAACTTTGCCATTTTCTAGTAGCTGAAAAACTACTGGCAAAAACGTTCCATACCCTCGCGCCTTGACAAGTGATGCCAACCAAATTGCTGTCTCCTTTCAAAGTGACTACATGTGTTTGCGAGGTGGATGAATATATTATTATTATTATTGTTATTATTGTTATTATTTAGCACCGCGTCTTACTATCCGTTTGGGTTATATGCTTTAAGTACTAATTACGCTACTGAATTAGGAATTGGGATGGATGAGGGAGTGGAGGGAGGGAGAGTGGAAATCCATTTAGGAAAAACCACCCCTAGTTCACCCGACCGAGATTCGAACCTCCATCTCCCCGTCCTCAGCGGTTGAGCTCAACACGACTCGCGCGTTAGCCAACTACGCCACCGAGGCGGGTATGAATATAGTAGGCCCACCGATATTAGTTTAAAAACTGAATGGAAAAGCCCAAGCTATCGTGAACTACCTATATCAACCTTAAGGTGGGATTGTAGGGAACGCGAGTTAAGGTGGGGATGCATGTAGCGCGATAAAAGGTGTTTTTGCAGTTTTTATAGAAAAACTTTCATTGGACTATAGAAACATTAGAATTTAATTTTCTTCAAATGGTGATATCAACAGTCAAGGGTGTCCTGGAATTTAATGACAACTTTTTTTCCCTTGATTTAAGAAGTTTTTCAGCTAATGCTCATGACAAATATTCAAGAACTGTTGGTATCGCCATGTGAAAAAAAAATTACTTTCCATGTTTTTATTTTTTCCGATAAAAGTTTTGCTATAAGCACTGTAAAAAATACTGTCCCATGCTCGCATCCCCTACATCCCAATATTTTGGATTTACCCTGGTCCATTTTATAAAAGAGATCCATATTGTAATTAGTTGAGGTAAGACTGCTATCTATTGGTGTGGGGTGTGCACGAGTCATTATAACCTGGATATATTGTAGCTATGGGAGGCCCAGTATAATGTTTAGACCCTGTGCCATCTTTTGTAAAGTTGTAAAGCTTATGCATGGTTGTATTCCTTTCAATAAAATATTTCTCCTTGCTTAAACATAATAACTAAATCTGCAAATAAAATAATTTTCTTTGGTTAAAAATGATGGCTCAACTCTTATTTTATTTGAACGGTGCAACAAATATAAAAATTATGGCAAACATGTATATATTATACTAAACAAACCAATGATAATAGGTTATAAATATGCAATTTTGTTTACATGTTTTTTTAAAAATATCTACCACTGATCACAAAATGGCCGTTATAATAGCTGGTCCTAGCAAATCTTTTATATATATTCTGTGAATGAAGGAATTAATTTCCTGGACTGAAGAAACATTTATTGTTATTGGAATGTTATTGTTGTTAATTCGCATTTAAATCAACAATATTGATACAATTTGCAACTTAAAAGGTCAAGTAGTCAATTCTATGAAAATATTTTCTTAAGTTTTGTTTCGTGCATGAATCATAAATTTAAAAAATACAATTATGTTTGAATATGTTTTGGTATAGGTATATTATAATTTCAAAAATTGATAAAATTATCTTTAAATGTGTTTATGTAGCCATATTAATTGTCTAAGTATGGTTTTTGTTGTTCATTCTTTTAAATATTATCACAATACCAAGTTCAGTTTTGTTTCCAACTACCACTTGGCTTAAAGTGTTTGTTGGTAGTTTTTAAAACGTTAAAGAAATATTTTATGTATCCCATCTATCTTATGATCTCGGTATGGGTATTGGTGTTTAGTTTTTCAAATAATATAACAATACATATAAATTCAATTATATTTCCATGTTACCACTTGATTCTGAGTGGAAGATACTTCAAGGTAATGTCTTATCTTTTGTGTATCCCATCTATCTTATCACAAACACACTCTCTCACACCCACTCTCTCACACAATCTTTCTCATCCTTTCTCACACACACGATTTCTCTGACACATTTTCTATCACACAAACACTCTTTTTCACACTCAATTTGTTTCACACACACACACACATTCTTTCCCACAAACCCTTTCTCACACACTTTCTCACACATACACACTCTCTCAATTTATCCCTCCCACTCTCTCTATCTCGCACTCTCTCTCTCTTTCTTTCTCTCTCAATACCACTTACTGACACTCACTCAATCCCCCTCGCTCACACCCACTTTCTATTACTAGCCATCTCAATCTCATAATCCTTCACACACTTAAGCAATCATACACTCACACATTCACACCCACATTTTCTCAATCTCTTTCTTTATATCTTATATATGATAAGCCCATTTCCAATAGGTGCAACTACGAGAATCCCGCTTAACCGATCGTGAAACACAAACACTCATTTTAAAGGTCAGGGGCTCAGGATGTCGAGAAAAAAAAAAGCTTAAAACTAAAATCCAGTTTTCCTAATGAATTTTCCATCTTTTCCTTGTGTCGGCAGTGGCTCATTTGTACAATCAATCTTTGTTTACATCTCCATGGAAACAATGATTTGTGTATGATTGTATATCAGCGAGTAAAAGTATTTCTCTTTGCTTAGAAATAACAAATGATCTGATTGTTACTCGAGTGTTTTGGTGAAACAAATATATAGAGAGCTGGGAGAGGGGTCGTTTTAAAGTTATCCTCGGGGCGTTAAAAGGGAAATATACGTTTTGATTCAAACTAAACACCAAAAGCTAAATATATATGTGAAGTTAATATAGCCTTCGATGAGTAAACTTATAACTAGAAAGTCTAGTAAGGGCTTATTATTTAGAAATGTTAAAAAAAAAAGTTTAAAATACATTTTAGTGCAATAATCTGCAGCCATCGCCGCAACTATTCACTTCTCCAGGCCTACATATCCTTGTATGGAGGACAACATCTTTGAAAGGTCAAAATAGATAAATAAATTTAAATAACATATGAAATATCCATGCTAACAATTGTTGTCAGCTCAAATCACAATTGACCAAATAAAAAAAGATTTCTGTAAGTTCCTGTCACCAACAGGCAAACTCGTATATGGCCCCCATAAAGGCCCATTATCTTTTTCTTTTTTCCTAAGGCCCTTACAATGTCCGCCTCTAAAACAAACTTTGCTCGTTACCGAATGTTCAAAAAGTTTGGATGATGGTATTTTACTTGGAACTAGTTATTTACTTTTCTACATTTATCTTCGGGAATTGATACTGAAAACTTATCTTGGATTACTCTATCTACTTTATGCGCCAAATAACTAAATATATATTTCTCTGATTAAATTAAGTTGTAGACACTGATTCAATTACCGAGCGGGTAAAAATATTGTATTTAGGTCAGTTGCGCAAAAGAGGGCGTATGAAAACTGTTCCCTGTCCCAACAAGATTTCAAATATTTTTTACAGAAAATGACACCATGGTCCCACGTTTGAGTTTTCAATTAATTAAATATGATTGTGTATTAAGTACAGTAATATCCTAGTGGCAACATTCATACTCAGTTAATTATACAGTTCCAACTACCAATTGTGGGGAAAGTTCAAAGCTTTAAAATATTACTTCTCCCGGTGCCCCCCAATTAGAATTAGATTTCCAGGTCCACCCCTGATTCGTGTTATATGACAGCAGTTCATTTTCATTTAATTTACTTGAGGTAATTAACGTGTACTTTCTGAACCGACTGATTATATAAGCATACAACTTATAAACTAACTTAAATCTAGAACAGACACAACAACCAGCCCCCAGCCGTTAATTCATCATCGAGAAACGGGAAACCCTCATATTGATAATGATAATTGATTCGGCCATGCCGTGAATTGATCCCGGACCCTAATCTCAGTAGACAGACAGGTTACCGACTAATCAAAGGTGCCGGACGCGAAAGAAGTCGAGGTGCAACTTTTACAAAGCTTACTCTTGGCTTTAGATAAGACCCTGGCCATGTTAACCACAATGGTTCTAAATGGCAGCGAATACCTTTATAGTTTATACTATATGCTACTGATTTTTTTAGCAATGAATCTCTCAACACGTTCGGGTTGTTCGCATATGTACCAATTACGCTAATTTGTTATTAAAAAAACGAGTTAACTATATTATTTTTAGTTTACATTGCTTTTATTAGATATCAATTAATTTTATTTAATATAGCATAATTGTTTAGGAAATAATGATGTTAATTTTCAAGCTAAGAATTCGCAGCTCCAACAATTAGAAAAAAATACACTGTCAACGGGGAAGCCAATAGGTCATAAAGAGATGGTAAGTGTTCGTAAGAGCCAGTAAGTGGAATAATCAATGAATAGATTATTAAGTGCCTCAGTACAGACTAATTATTATTTAAAAAAATCGTAGATATTCAAAAATGGGGAAAATAAAATGGGGAAAGAAAGCAAAAATTAAAATATCGATAAGGCCCATAGAATGTATCAATGGTAGCTGATTTAAGATAAACTGCTATTTGACGAATATAAGGAGAAAGGGGGTTGAGGGTCAAATGCGCTCAAGTTAATGGAGCACTCCTTCATCGAGGATAAGGGGCGACCAAGTGGAACAAAAGCATGTTGTAATAAATGGGGTGAGAACCATTCGTAGAGAAGAGATGACAGATGTAGCTGACAAGAGAAAGGAAATGAAATGACTTGGTTTCTGGAAGTGTCGTCCATCCACCCTTGTTGACAACTAACGGTTAAAGGGTGTTCAAAACATAGGTTGAAGACATGAACATGAAGATGAAATAATTTTTGTTCTCCAAGTCACCCATCCACCTTTGTTTACAATCAATGATTCAAGGATTATGAAAACGCAGGTCAGAGAAATGAACATGGAGATGAAATTAATTTGTTTCTGCAAGTCGCCCATCCACTTTTGTCGACAATTTATTATTCAAGGATGAGCAAAATGGAGTATAAAGACACAAATACAGTGAAATATCCTTTAACGGACACTTATCGGCTAGCGTATTCTTCTTCTTTGTAATGGACAGTTTAAATTTCCCCGGCTAAATACATGGGATATTACGCTAAAACAATCGTCCAATAGCAGACTCTCTCAATAACGGAATCATATACTTTCTCCCTACGGGGAAACTTTCTAAAATCACCTATCTACATTCCGTTCACGATAGGTTTTTACCTGGATGACAGTTCGAAAATCATATGTTTAGGTTTTGGGTTGCTAACACTTGTAAATGATCACCGTTTTGTTATAAATTTAAAGATCTTTAATTACCTGTTATATATTACATTTAAAATAACATTAGCTTAAGTTTTCTCATACTATTTAATTTTTTTAAATAATTTATTTTGATAAAACTTGAAACAATATTTTGAAAATAATTAAAAATCCTTATTCTCCGTTTTGAAATGTTATCTATAATGTGTAATTTAGTGCAGTGCACACATCAATACCTTTTAATACAGGCATAGTATTTACTTGGAAAAGAGAAAATTCTTGTCATTTTTTTTACATACAATAAATTATTTTATGATTATTTTATCGTATTTTGAAATATATAACTGAATAAAATATTTTCATCAACTGCGTGTCTGCATCATTGTAAACAACTTGTTTACCGTTATGTTCAATCATATGATTTAGATTCGTCAGTCGCCATTTTGAAGCTATGTTCTTTAGAAGTTTTTGTGAAAGTGGCGCTAATATATTTTTTTAAGGGGAATAAAACTATAAATAAACTTTGTGTCCGACCTCAAATAGATATATAAATAATATTAGCCTAAATTACTCTGGTTAACTAACCCATTAATATATTAGCATCGGTTTTCATTACAGTCATCTAAAGTGATAGATGTCAGCTGTTGGCGTAGTGATATATTAGGGATTACTTCTAGTAACATTTCAAGCTGTGATCCAGGTAAACTTAGCTCGTGAATGAATGTTATGTATAATTAATTAAGTACCTACACTGTCATGATCCTCCCCCTCTCTGAGCCATCAGCAGGAGTTGTTCCAGCAATTGTCTGTGCTCATGCGCACAGAGTGTACACAGGGTATACCGTTCACATTTAGTTTTATTTGTGTATTGTTCTATGTAATATGCAGTCTGGACAGCAAGCTGTGTACAGTATCTATTCATTAGCCATAATTATCCTGCAAACAATACTGACAGGGCAGTAATTAGACTGGTGTAGTTAATATTCAAAGTATATAGGTTCATATAGATTAAATTGTGCTCAACAAGTATGATTTAAAAAAAAATAACGGACACCTCTTTGTAACGGACATTTTTTAAAGCTCTAGTCTAGAGTATAGACCCTGTGATTGAATTATAAATTTCTCTTTTATTTATATTTTTTACTGTACTTAGCAGTTTCCAGTTAACTTTCTAAGCACAATCTAAACTGAAATATTCAACTCTAACCCTAAAAGAAACAATACCGAACATGAATAAAAAAATGTATTTTTAGATACATTTTTAAGATTGAATCCCAGTGTGGAGAGGGTGTACTGTTCAAGGATTTTATTGTAGTATTTATTATTATTTAGCACCGCATCTTACTACCCGTTCGGGCTATACATATAGCCCTGGGCTATACGCTCTAAGTACTGATTACGCCAATGGATTAGGAATTGGGAAGGTTAAATCGGAAGAAGCGAACCCGCATTTGCGTGGAGGGAGAGTGGAAAACCATTTAGGAAAAACCACCCCTAGTCCACCCGACTGAGATTCGAACCTCGATCTCCCCGTCCTCAACAGTCGAGCTCAACATGACTAGCGCGTTAGCGAACTATTGTAATATTGAACGGATAGAATATATGGTCTACAGGAGATTCAACGTCAGTGCTAGATTCAACCATCAAGCAGCTTTTATATATATATATGTGTGTGTGTGTGTGTGTGAGAGAGAGAAGACAACTCGAATCGCTGCTATTGCCTTGCTTGTTGTGACTTATTTACTCATGTTTCTATTATAGTATCATGACATAAAAAACAACGGCCTGTGTCGTTTTATGGAACTACTTCTCTATTCTAAGATTATACTCCCTTTTACCCTTGACCTACAGTCATCCTTTGACATGTCAATAAGAAATAGGCGAAACCAAAGCACGAAACTTCTTATATCAGGGTAAAGAGAAAATCTCACTGCTAGTTTTAAAATTCATTCAAATTTTCTATTGCGAGCCTAACAAAAATTATTTGTAGTTGTTAGAGAAAGGCTAGAATTAAAGCCCTGTTTCATCAGTCTCATAGCTCCGTAAATATGGTTAAAAAGTCGTTGAAAATGTAATAGTGTAACATTTTCACACATTTTTTACTATTAATACAACTCTACTCCGCCACCTTAGCTCAGTCTGTAGCGTGTTTGTCTACTAAGCTAAGGGTCCCGGGTTCAATTCCTGACATGACCGGAAAATGTATTATCGTTGAAATGTGGGTTTCCCATTTCACAGTGGTGAATTAACGACCAAAGGTTGAGTGTTGTATCTATTCTGGAGCTAGGTTGGTTTATAAGTCGTTTGATGATATAATTTAATTAGTCGGTAAATAAATAGAAAAAAAACTCATATGAAAGAGTTGTCAAAGGAAAAGAACCCTGTTGGAATCTTTCAACTTTGTTTTTGCGTGAACCAGATTTTTAAATAACACGTTAGAAGTAGCTTAACGTCTGTGTGGCAATTCTTCGCTTACCGTGGCGAGCCCCTTAACGTCCTTAGAGTAAATTAAACCGAAGTTTAAACGTTAAAATAAAATAGAGTATCAAGAGAAAATTCATTACATTTACATATCTGGAATCATTTCAAGAAAGCCATAGCAAAAAAAAAGGTATCGTAGCTCGTGAATGTTTGATGATGACTTGGTGTCGAGAAGGTTTCCACAAAAAAAAGTACATTAGTAGAAAAAATGTGAAATTAAGAAAAGAGAACTTTTTTATATAATAATTTAGTTTTAAAGTTTAACCAAACCAAATATAAATGATTCAAATTTTATAAGTATAAAGCTCCTTTAGATAATAATTTAATTTTACTCTTTTTACAGTGTTATTAAAATCACTTCATTTTATCTTTTTGATAATAACTAACAGATAAAAGCTACTTTGACAATGTTTTAACTGGTTTACTACACTTTACAAATGATGATAAGAAATTTCTTACTGTTCATAAATAGTCTTTAGTTTTTGTTTTAGTAAAATATCTTGTTTTTTTATATCTTATTTAACATCACGTCTTACTAACCATTCGGGTTGTACGCTTATGTAATACTTACACGAATGGATTATGGATGAGGAAGGTTTAATTCAGATGAAGTGTATCCACATTTACGGAGAGAGAGTGGGAAGCCATTTAGAAAAAAAAACACATGCAACTGTGATCGAACCACGATCTCACGTTATTCGCAGTATATTGTAAGAGTAGTGCCTTGGACCATGTGGCCACCGAAACGGGTATTATCTTGTTTATAATTAAAACTATTTTAGATTGAATTGTGACTCTTTTTGATTATAGATAGAGACTCGCTTTGCTCGTTGTGAGTTTTCTTTGCAAGTGATGTAAACTAATGTAATTCCAGAGCCGTTTTTTGATAGGTCTTACCGTTTAGCCACAAGAGAACTCCAAAGAAAAGTCTGCACTGACTTTAAAGTTGCTCCGCTATTTTGAATTTTTTTCGGGGGTTAAAAATTGATTTTTTAAAAACTTTTTGAAATTTTCCCGTCGGTTACACGCTAAAAGCTGTAAGTTTGCCAAATTTCAAGTTTATAACTCATCTAGAAGTGGGTAAACATTAATATTAGTGAGTGAATCAGCTACGAGGCTTTATAGAAGAATAATTTATATTAATAAAATGAAAAGTGTGTCTCTTTGTAATGAGCACGCAGAGATCAGAAAGCATTTTAAAATTAGTAGCTCCTGTGCACAAACATGTGCACCTCAAAGCTGGAATTTTAAATTTTAACTGTTTTTTTTATGTATTAAAAACAGGATTTTATTTCTGTCTGTTTGAATCGATAAAATGCTGTTCCTGGGGCAATTTATTGCGTGGTTACCCTGGGCAATGGCAGGTACTTCTGTTAGCTATCAAATAAAATTACAGTAATTAATTATAATAATAAAACATGTGAATCAAACTAGAGGCGTGTTTACCAATATCCAGAACAAGAGATTGGAGGCGAGTGTTTGAAATGAACCGGCCTTTATCTACCCTTGCTACTACATTGATGATAAATAATAATAATAATAATAATAATAATATTTAGCACCACGTCTTACTACCCGTTCGGGTTATACGCTTTAAGTACTAATCACTCTAAGAATTGGGGAGGTTGAATTAGAGGAAATGAACCCGCATTTGCGTGGAGGGAGAGTGAAAAACCATTTAGAAAAAACCACCCCCAGTTCACCCGACCGAGATTCGAAACTCGATCTCCCCGTCCTCAGAAGTTGAGCTCAACACGACTAGCGCGTTAGCCAACTACGCCACCGAGGCGGGTACATTGATGATACCCTAGGAGTCAATAAACGTGTCCTTGGAAACGCTAATTCTCCCACTTATGCCGGGATCACGATCAACTTAACTTTAACTTAACCTAACGTCAACTTAAGGTTAACTTAACTTAAAAAAACATATGTGATCACGGTTCACATAACTTAACGTAACAACTCGAGCCAAACATCTTCATTCTCGAGTATTATCTGTGATTTGTACTAGTTGTACAGTGATGATCTGTGAATGCTTACAGTTTTCAATCAATATAATAAATATATATTACTACACTTTTTTGATAAAATTAGCTCCCTATTTTAGTTTAATTATTTTGTTTCAATGTCTGATCACTAGAACTTACGCTAAAAAGTAAACATTGGTCATAATACCAACAAATGAATTACTTAATAGCACTGTTGACGTCACTCGCATAATGATTGGCCTGCTAGATCACGTGATACCCTTCAAGTAACGTTAACTTGAAGTAAAAGACCTCCCAATATATCTCTTACATTAAGTTAACTGCAAGTCAACGTTAAGTTAAGTGCATCGTGATCGCTTCCATTTAAACACACGAGTATGACCTTTACGTTAAGTTAACGTTAAGTTGATCGTGATCCCGGCATTAGAGCTCTTCTCACGATGCCACAATGGCCGCACCACTACATATTTTTGTAGTGCTTCTCTTGGTGGCGCGAATCTTTTTTTTCTCTGGCCACCAATCACGCCAGCAGCAATCAGTTTCAAAATGGAGCTAAAAAAAAAGCAGCACTTTATATTTTTTCTGTACAGGCGGCTACGTAATCGCTGAAAGAGGATAAAATAAAGATTTTGGGGATTCACCCACTTTTGAAGGCCCGTTCAGTTTCGGATATGAATCTCTCTGTGTCAAACCCCTATTTTTCAGCTACGATATTCATTTTTAAAAACCAATTAACAAAAACACACACAAACTTTTCAGCACAACAAAATGGACTTACGGCTGTACAGAAAGTCCCGCCTAGATTTAAGAGCTCTGGTTGACTGAAGTAAATATGTGGTGGCATTGCCAGATTTGTTGATCAAAAAATCACCTTGCCCACCACCGAAAATTGTGGCCACACCACCTGATTTTTTAAAAAAAATAGCTCTAAAAATTGTGTTCAAAATTGGTATTGGAGGACAATTTTAGATGATATAATATGAAGGTTGTTTACAAATAACTTATTTTTTTTAAAAATTTGAAATTTGTTAAATATATTATAGCAATGTGGCATAGAATTTATATGAAGAGTGTGTTTGTTTATTTTGATTAACAATATAAGTGTTTGGTTTTATGGGGAAAACTTACATAAGGGTATTTCACTGAAAACCTATTTTTGAAAATTTTGTCCCGAGCTGTAATACTCAATATGAGAAAGTTAGTACGATTTTTGCACCATTTACTTTTTATACAGAGAGTACATTTAAAATAATTATTTGAAAAACCAAAATGACTAACAATCTTGATAAATGGTCAGTCATTTATCTTATATGATATATGTATGATGAATTACGTTTTTTTTTATCACATAATGTCTGATAGTTTCAAACCTTTAGGTTATTTCAGTGCCTCAATTAAACTTTTTTTTAATCACTGAATCACAAAGAAAACATATTCACAAATGTGTTGGCCATAATAACCAAGTATTAACTGATCTGGTCTACAGTAGACTTAAGAGCCCTAAATTTATTGACACTTTAGCATTCAACCACCGTGCGGTGTAGTCGATTAATGAGTTTGGGAAGAGATCGCTTTATTGTTCACTCATTTGGTCGTGTTTCTGGTATTAGCGTACAAATTAGGGTAAATGATAATTAAGAGTACATTTTAAAAATTGGAAAGTCTCGGGTGCATTCGTTCTATTTGAACAAGAGTGAGAAAAATTATGGAAAAAAAAAGACAATTTTGTGCAATTCCCTCCAAAATAAAAAGATCTCTGTGGATAATTATCTATTTCATATCTTTACTTTTAAATTTCTTCTTCTTAAGTAAACAATCTGAAAGTTGGTTTGATATGATTTCTATCCATGTGGGGCTGGGCATGCATTCAACCTTTGCAGCTGGTTAGTGCTGCCTACTCCATCTGGTAAAACTCAATGTACTAGGGGAATTCAGAAAGTGCGGTGGTTCCCCATTGTCTTCCACGCTGAATTTCTATGAGCGAGAGTGAAAGGGCCAACCAATTTTACCGGAAAGGTATTTTTACATACCTTCTAGGGTTCTTTTACATGCCACAATCGACATGGGACAGACGGCTTTACTCCCCTCCGAAGGAAGTCAACCTCGGCTGGGTTTAAGCCCCCTGGGCGAGCACTTTACCCCAAGATTAACGAGGTTCGTATACCTTTGTATTTAAAAGTACTGAAGGTTTCTAAAGTAAGCCAAACCCTAAAGGTTGATATTTTGGATATCCCTGGTTTGATCCTTTATTCCAAACTGTGCTGAGGGGGTGGTGGCTGAAGAGGGCTAAGGACTAACAGAGAGTCCCCCAAAGAGACAATAACTGTCCAAAGATAAATGAGGGGTAAGAAAAGATGAACACGAGGGATACTACTAGATCAATGAGTCATGCAGGGGAAGTTGCGACAAACAAGCGGTCGCGGCCCAAATTAACTCGTCCACCCATTTATAGAAATAGAACGATGACAAAGCGGGATGCAATAATTAAGTTAGTTGGCAAAGAGTTTATAATACTCAAGCATGGGGGGAAATAGGGGAGGGGCTTATAAAAAGAAAGGTTATAGTCAAAGGGCTTGGGAAAATAATATGCGATGCCACAAAATAGTAACTTGGAAAAATTAATATTTAAGGTTTTGAAAAATCAATAGCTTGGAAGATTGGATAATTTTCTTTCAACCTAATTTAATACAAGCTTTGAACTTCAAGAAACCATTTCAAATCATCTTGTTCCTCTATATAAGTGGAAAAAGAACCCAACGAAGAATAGGAACACATATATTAGCTATAGCTTTTAAAGTTTTGGCATAGCACGTTATTCAACCCAAAGCCCTGCATTTGTATTAACTTTTTTTTATCCAAAAAGATAAATATTTAGTAAGCCCCTATAATTTTTTTACAACGGAACTGCCAAATTAAGTGACTCAATATTCATCTTTTATAAAAAATGCAGACTATATTTGAATTATTTTTTTTACAAAGATACAAATTATTTTTGAATCATTTTCTTTTGGAAATATGATTATCATATTTGCATTATTTTTATAAAGCTACAAGCCATATTTGTATTAATATTATATTTTTTATATAAAAAATATAATCTATTCGTATAGCCATTTTGTTTTAATAATTTTTTTTAAATTCAGGAATATACAATTTAAGTTTAGGTATCCCTGGTCTCTTTCAAAGTGAATGTTGAAACATTTACTGAGGATTCGTTTCACTTACCTTATAATGTGCAATCGAAATTTAAAATCTATAGTGCCAGTAATGACCATTCACAACTTGGTTAACCTAATGCACCAAAGTATAGAAGCTGTATTATTACTAGCACCACGTATTACTACCCATTTGGGTTATACGCGATAAAGAAGATGTAATTTAAGGATAATTTCACAATAAAGAGGAGCGTCTTTAAAGAGAGGAGACGAGGCGGGAACTGCCATGCACGCAACAAACTCCTACCCACGTCGGTGGCCGCATGGTCCAAGGTGTCACTCTCGCTATATACTGCTGGACTGCCAATGCCTGGAAGTTCAGGGGTTGGATCCCAATTGGATGTGCTGAGGGTGGTTTTTCCTGAATGGTTTTCCACTCTCCCTCCATGTCATTAATGAGAACCTTAGACGATATTTCAAAAAGTTGATAGAGACACTTCAATTTATTCATGCGACAAGCCATGGACTTTTTATTTATTTCTCTTGGCACACAGTGTTAGTTTCGAAAGGTTTAATATGAATATATTGAACATGTGTCAAGGTTGGCGACTTTTAAGTTAGATTTTTTTTTTTTTTGCTAAGCTAAGATGTTGTTTTCATGGTAGCCCGACTTAAGTATCAAACTGTTAAACAAAAATATCACCTTGTATGAGCGGGAAAAACTCATGAGCTTACAGGGAGTGTTGTGGCCTTGAAGGTAGATAGGTTTAGTGATAATCTTACATTACCAGTGTTACATATGAATTATTATTAGACAAAATCAGTCAGAAGCGTGTCTCTGATATTGGGACAATAGGTTCGATTCGTAAAAAGCTTCAGACAGGGCTTAAGTCAAAATTAGTATTTTGGGGTGGTGTGTGGTTTACTGCCTTTTTAGACTTTTCTGAAATTTACATTAAATAATACAGGATTAAAATAAAATCTTTAATGAAGTACATAAGATGACTGAGAAAGAAAGATACTATGGAAAAACCAGAACGGGGAAAAAAAATCTACCCTCATAGCAGCCGGTCGGAATTGAAACCGTACTTTGAGAGTCAAAGTCGGGTGTGATATTAGTTCTTCTCAACCCTATCATTTTGAGTAGTAAATTATTTTAACGATATCTTGTATGCTAAAAAAAAAGTAGTCTTGAGTAGGAAGGGAACCAAGCCCCCAAAACTGGTGTGTCAAGGGGATGAATTGTACTCACCCCTGCAGCAACTCCCCTGCTGATGGATGGGCTGGTGGCACAGGTTACAAGGACGTGGTCTCTTAAACACTTTGCACCGGAACAAGTGGCTCTGAGTTTCCGGTTCAGGCTGAAACAAAACAAAACCACCATTAATTTACGGTTGTTGCATTTCATCATGGGGAAGGATGCTTCAATTTCAAATTCATCCCGATTCCTCCTCACTGCATGGATTATCTATATATACTCATTTATTAATTAGGTCATCAATCTTGAATTAATTTTCTGAAGCTTTGCACTTCTGTTTATCCTTTTTTTTAAAACAACTTTGTACCTTCTTCTGCCGACATCGTTCTCTTATCTTTTTTATTCACTCCAGTTTTAGTTTCGCTCTTGAATTCCTCCTTTCCCCATCTACTTCTATAATAATTATCTCCGTAAAATTATCAAGTCTCAGTAAATGTCCTGCAAGTTAACTTATATATATAAAGAAGAAGATATATATATATATATATATATATATATATATGAGAATTCAGGGTGTATTGTAACATGTGACACCCACTCCATCAGTGGATGAGAAAGACAAAAATAATTTTAAAAGTTCAAATAAACATTAGAGTGTCACCTTTGACCTTGTTTCCTAGTAAGGCCTACATCCACGTGATTCCACTAAATTGTTTGAATACCATACTCGATATCTCTCGGCCTGTTGACTAGGCATGTTCCTGGATACCCCAAACACCTGCTGAATTATAAGTTACGACTGAAGACATGCATTCAGGCCTAAGGTGGCCATTTTGAGTACTTCCTATAGGGTCAAGCAGCATAACATTACTGCAGTAACAAACATGACCCTAATTCGAAAACAAGGTTAAATGGGACACATGACTTAAATAACATGTTTCTGTTGTGTGAGCGTGTGCGTCTCCTGTCCACCATTGAAATGGGTTACACATGATACAGTACACTCAATATATTTATATACCTTTATATCCATCGTACAAATGAATCTCTGAATTAAAACTATATGTATATGAAACTTCTCACCGATGCTGTTACAAAATGTGTCGAGTATGAACCCAAAATGTATTTATTTACATGTGATGAATCATGGATAATCGGACCGAAAAAAACAACTTAAATTTTTAGGCTTTCCTTCTCACTATGTTCTATGATTAGGCTTAATGTATGCCCCCCTAGAAGGGTGTGAGCTTCTCTAAGTACCCTTTTAAAGCCTAAAGTCTAAATAATAGAAATGAAATGTTACCTTTTTTAATGAACGTAGTTTATTAATATATAAATATTTTTTTGAACAGAAATAAAGTACAAAAATTAAGTTGTTTTTTTTTTTTGCGAAAAGAGGCCCCAAAAATGCCATTGCCTCAGAACACCAAATCTCAAAAGTGACCCTGACATTCTAATTTTTTTTTTAATTAATTTATTTTGTATCCCAATCTGATACGTGAGGGTTGTCCACAGGGTCAGTTTTTATAAAGGAATAAAAATTCAATTAAGGGAAAACCGGCAGCCATTACACATGAAAGTCAAAACCAAAGTTCCCAGGATCAATTCCCGTGTCTTAAGTTATCATTTTTCAATTAATTATGGAATGTACCTTTTTTTTTGTGTATGTGTTAAATAATTTGCGTATTTCCCCTCTACGTAAAACTATCAAATTTGTTCATCTTAATTTCCCTCAAGTATTGTATTTCCTTCAAAACCACGCAGAAAACTTACGTTAAATCTAATCATAAAACATTTAAATAGAATAAATAAATAATATTGTGTAAACACGTTTAATGACCATCCATCATTCTCGCATTCTCTATTAAATGGAACGACAGACGAAATCCTTTTTGATTGGAAATTCCCGGATCCCTCTCCCAAAAGCTCATCCATATTTCATGAAATAACTAGGACGGGTGTCAGGAAGAACCGTTTGTAAACACCGCAAACTGCATCCTCTTACCCTACTCACGCCCGTTACGCACTCTTTATTTGCAAATCAATGTTGTGAAACGAATTTCCAAATCAACCGCAGCCGGAGAATATTCATTATCCTGTTTGATTGGTTGTGCTTTCGTCCGAGAAATACCTCTATGGGAAGAGGGATCAAAGATAAATGTAATCAAGATGATCCCAATAAAAAAAATACACTACCAAAACCTTATGCAAATCTCGTAATACTTAAGTAAAAATAGAAAATAAATTTTATCTTCCTTAATAAATACTTTGATTATAAAAAAGAAGTCACTTAAAAGAACAAAAGTATATTATATTTTGGTTAAGTTTGGCACACCCAGAAAACTTGTCAAGATAATTGAGGTAACTTTGACTGATACGTGTGGCAGGGTACGGGTTAGATATCACTTGTCAATTACTTTTGAAATACATAATGGGTTGAAACAAAGCGCTGCACTTTCCCCATTACTCTTTAATCTAGCCTTATATGGTAAGGTTGTGCAAGAGGGTAGGGAGGTGACCTGGTGGTTTAGGGGTTAAGGTGTCAGACTTGTGTGCTGGCGGCCGGGGTTCAATCCCCGGTCCCAGCACAGATTTATCTGATTACCAAACCCTTCCTTCACCTCTGACAAGACGTGTATTAATCACAACTTGTGAATGAGGGGAATGCCAGGCCTCCACCGTGGTTCGGATTCCACGTTAAACTGTAGGTCCTCCATTTCATCTCGAAATCATCCTACCATTACACATTGGCGTAAGTGGGTATAACCCGAACGGGTAGTAAGACTCGGTGCTAATAACAATAAAAAATCTACTAGATCTGCTTTCACGTACTATAACGTCAGATCATGTGAGTTGTAGCTGTCACCTTTGACAGACATCATCAATATTGTTTTATTTAAAATAACACCAGTTGTATACGGTAGTAAAATTGTATCAACGTTGACCACAACAAATAAATGTAGAGCGCCTATGTTTTTCTAAAAGGTCCTTTCTATGAAAATCGAACTGTATTGTGCTCTGCATTGTGATGCATAGCTGAGTACAAAACTAGTGTCTAGGATAGGATCTAGTAATTCCAGACAGGATGAGGAGTGTGAATTCTAAATACATGCATAAGTTTTGACCTTGATGTGTAGCTAGGGAAGCCACCTTGTACACCCAGTTGGGGCTGAGTGCTAGTTAGTAGAAGTAGTCATGACTAGTTATTATCTATAACAAATAAGCGTTGACAGTTTTACTATCGCGGTTGAAACATTTATATCTCAACAGGAAGTTGGATTTAGAAAATGTGTACACTACATTTCTACTTTATCGTCCTTATCACATTAGGGTTATTACAGTAGCCCCATGACTTCTTTGGTGCTGACTGACAGCTCACAGCTGACAGATGATGGCTTTTAAAAGTTACCAGACCAAATTATGTATCCCTAAGCCAAACCATATGAGCTGCAAAAACATGTGTTTAGCAGCTGTCACTTTTGACAGTCAAAATTTAGGTATATACCTAAATGTTGACTGTCAGAAGTCAGTTG
>CABFVX010006501.1:4102-31963 GCA_902151425.1 Timema shepardi
TAAATATATATATATGTATACATATATATATATATATATATATACATATATATATATATATATAATATATTTATATTTAAGTATGAAAATGGTATTTATATAGAAAAGTGACTAGTCACATTGTAAGACATGGCATATTACTCCCACCATAGCAATTATTCCTCGACGCGTTGGTTAAAACTGTTGTTTGACGCTGTTCAATATTTCACCGTTTCTTGTTTGAAAAGGTTTCGTTCGCCAGCTGACTCGCAGATTCTGACTGCCTTGAAGATGACCAGCAACAGATGTACCGTCATTCATAAGTACCTCTAGATATACGGGATGTCTGGAAGAAAGAAGTTACATGAGAAATTTCACACCCACCCACACACACACACACACACACACACACACATATATATATATATATATATACTGGGAAATTTAATGCACTCTAGATATACCAAGTTTTAAAGATCCCTCTTCAGTTTAATTTTCCCAAGGACGTTAACATTATTATTATTATTATTATTATTATTATTATTATTATTAGCACCGCGTCTTACTACCCGTTCGGGTTATACGCACTTACGCTAATGTGTAATGGTAGGGTGATTGTGAGATGAAATGGAGGACCTACAGTTTAACGTGGGATCCGAACCACGGTGGAGGCCTGGTATTCCCCACATTCACAAGATGTCTTGTCAGAGGTGAAGGAAGGGTTTGGTGATCAGATAAATCTGTGCCGGGACCGAGGATTGAACCCCGGCCGCCAGCACAGAAGTCTGACACCTTACCTCTAGACCTCCAGGTCACCCTAAATATAAATAAATAATGTGTTGAGGATGTTGGCATGTTCTAGATAAATATTTTTATAATGTATTTCTAATGAATTCCATCTCTTAGGATTAACGATAGCAAATTAACACGTTAACTTCTCCAAGCAGCAATAACAGTCCGATTCACATAGCAAGGAACTTCGTAGATAAATAACGTACCTTAAACACTGTTTATACTCGTGTACGTAAAGTAGTGAGATCTGCAGTTCTTTCGCTTTATATACAATATGTTAACACCTATAAATAACACTAATAGCACAGTAAAACATTATCAATGTTGACCGTTAAATAATAATAATAATAATATAATAATAATAATATAATAATAATATTTAGCACCGCGTATTACTACCCGTTCGGGTTATATGCTTTAAGTACTAATTACTCTAAGGGATTAGGAATTGGGAAGGTTGAATTAGAGGAATTGAACCCGCATTTGCGTGGAGGGAGAGTGGAAAACCATTTAGGAAAAACCACAGTTCACCCGACCGAGATTCGAACCTCGATCTCCCCGTCCTCAGCAGTCGAGCTCAACACGACGAGCGCGTGTTAGCCGACTACGCCACCGAGGCGGGTTTGACCGTTACTGATACTATTGTATTTTCTAAAAGACCCTACCTTGGAAAATCCTACTGTAGCCAAGATAAGGTTAAGAGAAAGGTAAGGGGAAGGGGTGGAATATTCAGCCCTACATTAAGGTTTGTATTTTCTTTCCTAACAGTAAATTAAAATGCCAATAAACATACAAGTTTTTTGTCCAAAAAATAAATGTTTGGTGTCATTTGGTTGTAAAACAAGTAATTAACACTTTGTACACGTCATAATAGACAAATTTATGAACGTAGACACCTTAAAATTTCGGAACGAGATCTACTTTAAAACTACTTAGCTAACCATGAATAAATTGTAATTATTATTCTAGGGTACTTAACGCACACTCTCTGAATAGAGCATGATTTACAAACTTACTTGATTCTAAAAAAAGCTAGGCATATTTTCACGGCCCATGAGGATTCTCGGAGAAATCATCGACTCTAGTAAAAATAATGTTTTAGTCGAGAAACAGAAAGTTTTGACTTGCGGGGGAGAAATCCATTAAAGATCCAGCTGATTAACTAATAAACTTAATTGCGCTCTATTTTAATAATAGCTTGTGCACCCACGTGAGTAATATTTCCTTCCGCCCCTGCTTAGCCCATTATGTTGTGACCTTGCACTAGACTCGTGGATTCAAAGCTGTACACCCCTGTTCTAGAATACTTACATACTTATCACCACGTCTTACTACCCGTTCGGTTTATACGCTTAAGTACTAATAACACTTATGGATTAGGAATTGGGAAGGTTGAACATATAGAAAGTGAACCCGCATTTGCATGGAGGGAGAAGGGAAGTTAAGTTCACCCAAGCGAGATTCTAAGCCCGCTTTTCCCATCCTCACCAGTCTAGCTCAACACGAAGCTAGCGCGTTAGCCAACTACGCCACCAAGACGGGTCTGTCCTAGAACCCACACAGCACCCAAATCCCTGGCCATTAATTTACCATTGTGAAAGGAAGAAACCCTGCTTACAGCAATAATACATGTTTCGGCCATGCTAGGAATCGAACCCAGGAATCCTAGTTTAGTAGGCAGACGCGCTAACGACTGATGTACTGTGTTGCACCAGGAAGAGCTAACAAATCCGGTTTCAGTCTCGATACTCTCCGATAAATGGTCTCTTGTTGTTGCACTGAGTGAATACGTTTGACACACAGCGAACAACGACTCACAGTACAGGGTGCTCCCATGTTAGACCATTACACTTACACGCGTCATATTACTTCTTGTGTCTTACTTAACACTTACTAAATCAGACACATGGTCGACGAAATAAAAAAATATAGACAACTTTTATCGTATAGTGGGCCAGCTCAGGCTGGCCCCAGTCGTTAGTGTTAAGCTGGCACCTGAATGGTAGGGGGGGGATTGACCTTGAGACATCTCACATTGAGCGTGACTTTTCAATATTCCGTTCACGATAAGTTTTTACCTGGATGACAGTTCAAAAATCATATGTTTTGGGTTGCCAACACTTGTAAAAGATCACAGTTTTGTTATAAATGTAAAGATCTTTAATTACCTGTTATATATTACATTGAAAATAACGTAAACTTTAGTTTTCACATACTATTTCATTTCTTAAATAATTTCTTTTTATACAACTAGAAACAATATTTTAAACATAATTAAAAGTATTTATTTTTCGTTTTGGAACGTTATTGATTATGTTTAATATAGTACACACATCAATACCTTTTAATACAGGCATCGTATTTACTTGGAAAAGAGAAAATTCTTGTCATTTTTTTTACGTACAATAAATGATTTTATGATTATTTTATCGTATTTTGAAATATTTAAATGAATAAAATATTTTCATCAACTGCGTGTCTGCATCATTGTAAAAAACTTGTTTACCGTTATGTTCAATCATATGGTTTAAAATTCGTCAGTCGCCATTTTGAAGCTATGTTCGTTAGAAGTTATTGTGAAAATGGTGTGAATAGTTTTTTAAGTGGAATGAAACTATAAATAAATTTTATGTCCGACCTAAAATAAATATATAAATAATATTGGCCTAAATTACTGTGGTTAACTATCACATTAATATATTACCATCTGTTTTCATTACCGTCATCCAAAGTGATAGATGTCAGCTGTTGGCGTAGTGATATATTAGGGATTACTTCTAGTAACATTTCGAGCTGTCATTCAGGTAAACTTGGCTTTTGAATGACTTCTACTACTACTAATAATAATAATAATAATAATAGTGATTACCAAACCCTTCCTTCACCTCTGACAAGACATCTTGTGAATGTGAGGAATGCCAGGCCTACACCGTGGTTCGGATTCCACGTTAAACTGTAGGTCCTCCATTTCATCTCGAAATCACCCTACCATTACACATTAGCGTAAGTGCGTATAACCCGAACGGGTAGTAAGACGCGGTGCTAATAATAATAATAATAATAATAATAATAAATTATAATGTAGAATTGTATTATCTTTACCAACTAAAAGATGAAAAAAGAGATTAAAACATTTCACGCGGAAAGGATTGAAAATAATATCTTTGCTCTCAGAAGTGTACGTTCAACTATAGCCAAAAAAACTATAACCAAAGAAGAATTTTATTTTTTAGCATCACGTCTTACTACCCGTTTGGGTAATACGCCATTGTACTAATTACACTTCATAATGTGTTAGATATTTGGAAGGTAATTTTAGATGAATTATACCCGCATTTGTGTGAAGAGAAAGTGGAAAACAATTCTGGGATAGAACCCCGATCTCCCCGTCTTTGGTAGTCTAGTCGATTGTTAGAGTGGCGTCTTAGACCATGCGGCCAGTGAAGTGGGTAAGAATAAAATTAAAGATCGGTATAGAAGGTAAAAAAACTAAACACCTCTATATATTTCGCCTTTGTGTGAGGTATGCCCAATAAATCTTGTGAATTTACGACCGAAAACGCTCGCGACTAATGTTAATGTTGTAATAACAACTTTCTCTCCCAACTTCATACTCTCTCTCTCTCTCTCTCTCTCTCTATCTATCTCTCTCTTTGCAGCTCGTACAGATCTGAAACTCTCCGTCAATTAGCGTCATCGTCCTGTTACCGCGGACTATCCTATCTTCTTTATGAATGCGTCGTGTCTGAAATTGTACACATTGACGCTTTTATCCACCAAGCCACCTCAATGAATCAGGCCCCGTGGTGTTGTGGTCAGCGCTCCTGCCTACGAACCTAGGGGTCCAGGGTTCGGCTCCCAGTCGATGCCTTGGATAATTTCTCTTTGGAGGAATTATCCCAGTTGTAGCCAGTAGTTGGTAAATTATGCTAATGATGGCCCACACCTCCATATCCACGATCACATCATCTCATTGTGGGTATGAAGTGGAGACAACCTCCAGAGGTGTACCCTGGGTGATGTGGTATTTTAAGGTTAGCGCAGACTGGGGACGTATCTAAACGACGGAAAAAATTCCCGATTCAGGGTTTACCCACATTATCTTACTAAGCAATATAAGCAGGAGAGTCTCAACAGAATTTAAACTGTCGATATTTGAAAGGATAATGCATTAATTCGAGTTTAAATGAGTTACCGGTAGGCTTATTAATAATTAATATCGGTGACATGGCGGTCTAGGGGTAAGGTGTCAGACTTCTATGCTGGCGGCCGGGGTTCGATCCTCGGTCCCGGCACAGATTTATCTGATTACCAAATTAGCGTAAGTGCGTATAACCCGAACGGGTAGTAAGACGCGGTGCTAATAATAATAATAATAATAATAATAATAATAATAAGATACCCAATTGTGTGCACCTACCTTTAACCCTCTCTACTAATGTCCTTCCCACTCACTCTAGAGAGAGAAAGAGAGACGGGTATTAAACAGTCGAATGGGGTCGTAAAGCAACCGCCGTAGTTGCTCAAGTCGTATTTAACTGCGTGTAGTTATTACAGATGTTTGTTACAAGTCTCTGCTACTGCGCAGACGCACGGGAGATGAGTTTATGTGGTTTTTTTTGGGGGGGGGGGACTAATTTTCTCATCGCAATACATCCCACGTTCAAGTCGTCGTGGTGATGAGCTGTGAAAACATAAATATGGAAATAAAATGTCAAGCTAAAATAAATTATGTTCAAACTGAGATGGGTTTTACTTTAGCTGAGTGGTACGAGGGGAGACTTAATGAAGGACACGTGTTTGTATCCCAAAGGCAACACGGTAGGTGTTTATATTCACAAACTTTCGTGACCATTACAATTACCCCCTTTCGAGGTAATGGGCTAACAAGAAGGTGTCGGTAAAACTGCGCCTTCCCAGAAAAAAGGGGAAACTCCACCCCCTCACATGAATTATCAGTCATCACACTAATAGGTGGGAAAAGTGTGCCCACACGATCTTGTCTGTCTCACCTAAATAATTTTAACAAGGTCATGTGGGCGCACATTTTTCTCACCTTCCTCTCGACCTCACCATCTTCACCGGCGTAGATCGGTTCGTCGCGTTCTTTTGTTTAGGAGGGCGGGTATTTCAAATCGACTCATCGCATATCATGAGGTATTGAGGAGGTCAAATTACAGCGATACATCGGAACTATCTCTTTGCCCGTTGCTTAGGTTAGGTTAGGTTAGGGTTTTAAATGAAATAAAGGTTAGTGTGTATCTGTAAGAATTTGATGTATAAATTGAGGTTACCAAACTAATTATTGACCTTTTACTCAATTTTTTAAAAATCTAGACTAGACTCTTCAAACACTTTGTTAGGTCCTTGGGCGTACTTGTTTTGTAAGTGTGTAAAACAGTGTGTGGGGCGCACTTTTACCACCTAATGGTGTGACGATTGATGGGAGGGTACACTGTTCCCACCTAATGGTGTGTGACGATTGATAGGAGGGTGCAATTTTCCCTAATAGGATACCCCTTCGAGATTGTTTACGAAATGAAGGAAATCAATGCCTACATCTTGTAAAGTACGCCCATACCAGTGATATAACTATACGGTGGCGTAGTTGGCTAACACGCTTGTCATGTTGAGCTCGACTGCCGAGTACGGGGAGATCGAGGTTCGAATCTCGGTCGGGTGAACTGGGGGTGGTTTTTCCTAAATGGTTTTCCACTCTCCCTCCACGCAAATGCGGGTTCACTTCCTCTAATTCAACCTCCCCAATTCCTAATCCATTAGAGTAATTAGTACTTAAAGCGTATAACCCGAATGGGTAGTAAGACGCGGTGCTAAATATTATTATAGATATTAAGAGCAGAGGAACCGGAACAATGATGTTTATTGCTTGGTGCGGTGGGGTGTGAAGAGGGGGGGGTAGGGGGTCGGTAAAGCCCGATTTTTATAAGAAGCCCACTTTTTACCACCAACATTAATTGAAAGTCACTAACATTTGGCATTCTATAAGTAATTGATCTATTCATCGAAGACTTCCCCTAGAAATGTACCATTAGCTTACAAATAATATTTCTTTATTGATTACTGAATAGTTTATTATTGTATCATTAATCAAACAGAATAATAATGTAAATACAATTATTGAAATATTTTTTATTTCCGCCATTGTGTCAACCTGAGTATACAGTTTTATTGTAACCTATTAAAATTAAACTGTAGTTATGATGAACAATAAAAGTCAAACAATTGCCTCCCTTTAAACCCAAACTAGTCTGACATAGTAGCACTTAAGAGAAGTTTGACCTGTTTTGTTTGTCGTAACAGAGATTGGTCGAAGAATCACGATTTTGGTGTCACCTTATAGTTCTCTTTGAACTAGGTCGCTTTAGAAGGTGATCTAGTTCATCTAGTCCATGCAGTGCTAAGAATCGTTCACTTAGTTTACAAACTACGCATCTATAAGGTCTTACGGAGCCAGCTTAGCTTTTCTCTTGTATTTATGAAGACGTTGAAAAGTAATGGAGGCGTTGGCAGCGATCGTGCCAGGTGGCGAGAGCTTATTAGTATTACTATTGTTTACCTCTTCCTGGAGATACAGTGGAGCAGTTCAAAGATTAAGCCATAAGTTCTAAAACCTTGCAATAGAGATTTATGACTTAATAACCATTCTTTCAAACAGACCAACTCGTAATAAATCTCTCATTATATTGGCGTCACGATCTCGAGTGGCGAACCTTAAAAACAAATTATTGTTATTTAATTGATTGGTTTGTGTAAATTTTTTTCATGAATTATTAACATGAAAGATTGCTTTAAAATAAAGAGTAATTATATTACAACTGTGTTATTTTAATGTGAAGTAATAATTTCGGAGCCTTTCAATATAGCGAACTGATTTATCTTAGGTTCAGATAAATATTTATAAGGATACAACTTTTTACCCGTACACGCTATAAGCGCATTTAATTAACTGATGGGGCAGGGCTTATGAAGGTGGAATTTATAGAACGCAGACGCATATTGACACGCTCTAATGCTCCCTGAAGAGGATCACGAGAGCAAATTTCATCATGTACCGATCAACTGGTCACACCATTATGTTAACTGAACTGTAAGGACGGGTTGTCGCACTTCGCAAAGGTTACTGAAACAATGTAACAAAGCATATCTTAATTAGTATGGAGAATGGAAATTGTAAACCAGATATGGGTTTTTGGACTTACATGCGGTGACACTACTCTATGGGGGTAGGGGAGGCCTGGGTGAGGAGCATATCCATGCCCCGGTGCAGTTGTATGTGTCCACCAGGTGACTCCAAGAGGGACACGCATAATTTAGAATCGGCCCAACAACTTCTTGTAGTGTGTCAGTCCGTTCCTCGTGGACAGGGCGCTACGCCTGTTGAGCAGTGGGCCTAGGGGCCCCATCCTTCGTCTCGGTATCGTTCAGTAAAGTGTAGTCTCCAGGTCAGTTTGGTGTCCAGTGTAAGCCCCAGGTACTTAGCAGCCTGAGCTATGTCGTCCATATACAGCACCAACCCAGTCTCTGGGGATTTCGGAATGTTTTTGACATACATATTGAAGATACAGGGCCCAGGAGGGAGCTCTGAGACAATCCAGCCCGGTTGCTTCTGATTTGGGATGTCACGTTCCCAAAGGTAATGAAAAAGATAATGTGGTAAAGATAAGATTGTACAACCTTAACTAGGTAAAGGAGAAGTTATAGGGGAAGGAGTCCTCCGAGCCAAACATGTTCAAAGGCTTTTGCCACGTCAACGGAAAAAGCAACGGGCACCCTGTTGATGTTGACGTTCCTGGTGACCTGAATGACCAGGTAGACAGGTTGGTGTAAAGTCGCATGTCCAGCCCGGAAGCCAAATTGCTCGTCCACCAGCATAACTTCCTTCCGAATATGCCTCGTTAGTCTCATCAATAATAGCCTCTAGAGATTGCACAAACGGTCAAGCAAGCTTATTGGTCGGTAGGACTAAGCAAGGGCTGGGTCCTTACCCGGTTTGTGGAAACAGAGGACGTTGGCGTGCTTACAGAACTAAAAAAAAAAATTCAGGAGTAGGACGACGTTAAATAACTCCACGAAAAATATATCACCTCCAATGGCATGATTCTGAGGGTCACGTTTCTGACGCCATCCATTCCGGGGGCTTTGTTTAATCTTAGAGTGGCTAATGCCTGCAAAATTTCTGTCCCATTTCTGGATTCGAGTTCATACAAGGGTCTGTAAGAGAGTGCACTGATACCTCCTTTACGGGCGCTATGTGTACTGGATCAGTCGGGTTGTCACTCGGTACAGATTGCGCCTCAATGTGCTCAGCGAGAGCATTAGGCTTCTCCTGGTTGTATTTGGCCGCCCTGTTCCATCTGACGATCGGTGTCCTTAGTGTAGGGACCCACTGAAAGTTCCTCGTCATCTGCCACAAGGACCTATCTTGTACGCACAGCCTCTCAATATTGTTCCCCCAGACACTGTTCCGGTATTCTTACTAGACCATCTCACGAACCACACGGACTTTGCAGCTATAGTTGGCCTTGTCCGACGGGTCTCTTGACGTTTGCCCAGCCTTCCTCAGCCCTATGAAGGTTGCTTTGAGTTGTAGTCTCCATCTATTACAGTTGACCTGGTGGTCTAGGGATGGTGTATCAGACTTCTGTGCTGGGGTCCGGGGTTAAATTCTTGGTATCAGCATAGATTTATCTGATTGTCAAACCCATTCTATACCTTTGACAAAACGTGTATTAATCACAGCTTGAGAATGTGTGAGTTGCCAGGCCTTCACCGTTGTTCGGATCCCACGTTAAACTGTAGGTCCTCCATTTCATCTCACATTCACCCTACCATTACACATTAGCGTATGTGCGTAAAACCCGAACGTGTAATAAGACGCGGTAATAATGATGATAATAATAATCCGTCTGTTAAAAGAGGCATGGTACCACATAGCAACGCTTCCATGTATGCTTCAGTGGCCGACGCTGTTGAAGGAAGTAGATAAAAATGAGACTTAGAGGGGTGTAAGAGGTACCTTAGTTGGATAACCGATGCTCCCATGTGTTGGGGAGGAGGAAGCGAGATAGTATGATGGTGAAGCACCCTTCAGACCAAAACAGACATCCCACACCCCTGGCTATATCCCCAGCTCAGTCGCTCCGATAACAGATATACTCTGCCAACTAGAACCTCATTGCGGGGCGCAAGTGGTTTTCTCCCAACAGCATTACATCAACACGATACCTAGCCAGGACATTTTCGGGCAGCTCCGTTAGCGTCCCAGAGTGTGGCAATGAGCTCCATCAACATTGGTGTTACTTTATTCGGGTGTGCTGCAATGGAAGACCAAATATAGGACGATGTGCTCCTGATTAGAAGCCATAGTTGCTCCCTCGGAGAAACGTGGACCTTCCTCAAGAGACTCGATGAAAAGTCCCAAGTATCCTGTTCAGGTATCTCTCTGAGCAGCTCAATACAAGTTTGAGCTTGGCAGCCTCATCCTCTGGGGTGGAGTTTACGGGAATATGGGTAGGTACGGGGAGAAAGGGGCTTTAAGTGTGAGAAAGTGCGATAGCGGATGTAATATGAGCGGGGGAAGGGGTGCAAGTATTGGAAAGAAGAGAAGTGGTCTCGGGCAGATTCTCAACCACAGGGGAAGAGGGGCTAGCCGGGGCTGACATCAGGACTGTGTCTTTTGGCGGGAGTCTCGGCCTGGAGAGGAGGAGTTGGTCTCCCTAACAACGCACCCGTGAAAGAGTTAACCGGTGGCTTTTGTGTTGAAGCAGGAGTCATGATCACCTTCCGTTTCTCAACGCTTCCCGAGGGTTTCTGGCCTTCGCTTAAGTCATTCATCCTCCCTTCACGAAACTTGGAGCCTCGTTCCATATCCTTAGGGCCTTGTACACCCCTCCAGCTCAAGTATTGAGTTCCCGAGCATTAGGGACACTTTGAGTAGATCACCTCTCCTCCGGTCACCCACTCCTCTAGTGGTTGTGAACACAGAACTCACACCTAGGACCAGCGGGGCAATCCTTCCACACATGACAGAACCGTTAGCAGTTCTTGCAATTATAGAAATGAGAGTAGGAAATTATATAGAGTAAAGTACCCTCAGTACACCTGACCAGGATTTGAACCTGAATATCCTCGTCCTCGGTGGTCCAGTCTATTGCGAGAGTGACGTCCGAGACCATACATCACTGAAGCGGGTTGGCCACAGTTGTTAATATTAACACAGCCCGTGAGTGTCCACGTTTGCTGGTGTATGAATACACGACATCCTATATTTGCATCTGTCAACATAAAAACATACACATACCAAGCTGTGTGTGGACTTGAGCGACCATAGTTGATGTTTTAATAAGGAGCTAAGGTGATGTTAATAAGAAGAGTAATACGTATTTTAACATCCACCAATGCATCAATAAATTGGGTATAGTTTACCTGGAAACCCGGTAAATATCACCATATTAAGCACAGACACCTCAAGCAGGAAAAAATAACCACAGCTAGATTTGTTGGGTATTATCTATAGCCGTGTTGGGGGTCGCGTGGTCTAAAGTTAGGATTCTCTCGGCGCGTCTCGCGTCTGCGACCAGCGACTTGGACTGCTATCCATAGTTTATTATGTGGCCAGTTCCTTTGAGGTGACTGCGACTAGTGACCAGAGTGCGCGTCCAGCAGTACCACCCCACTATCACTCTATTTAGTTACGGCCACAATAGACTAAAAAAGAGGAGGGTGATCTCTAAAGGAAAGATATATATGTAAAAATAAAACATTTGCAGGTTAAAGAAATATTTGAATTGTATTCAAAGTAACAAACAGGATTAAAACACTAAGTTGCATGGCCTTACAGGTCTTTTTGGAGTGTGTTGAAAAACAAATAAATCTAAGCAGTTTATTTCATGCGTGGTGCGTTTCAAAATTTAAAAAAAAACTTGTCTAGAAGAGACCAATTAAATAAACAAAATAGTTGTCATTATTTAAAGAAACTTTTCTAAATGATATATAAGATTCTAATTCACCACAGCGAATTAAGATCAAATAAAATCAAAATTATAAAAAGGTAAAATTTATAAATATTACAAACATTGCAAAGAGCTTAATGAGCCTCTTTTAAAAGGTTTAAAACGCGCCAGATTTACACCAGTTGTAACCTTGTTACAAATTATGGGGAATAAATGGTTTCACTCACCAAAGCCAGCCCTTGTTGACGCTGTTGACGTAATACGACCGCACTTACAAATAAACCCGAGAAACACTCCGCTGGACTATCACCATTCTACTGAGCCGATCTTCGAGCCTCGCTGCTGGCCGTGTTGGCAACTCCCCCCTCCCTTTTTCCAGACAAATGAACTTCACTGAGCGTGTGCAATGCGCGTTCTAAAATCCTCTAAGAACTGAGTTGTGCGTGTGACTGGTGTTCTTTGGCCTACGTGTAGGTTCTAGAAAATCCCCCCTCCCAACCTATCCGCGCTCTGGGAGCACATATCATCATGATATATAAATGGTCTGAGTTCAGAGAAGAGACACGCATTGCAACTCTGGACTTTACGAGGTAAAGGCCTATTCATTGTGTAGGCTCGTCACAATATTCAAAATTCTCTTTGGCTATAGCTGTTTATCTTTCAAAATCAAACGTCTCGTACGCTCGTACGGGTCTTATGCCCATTATTTGCATTAACAAACTATTATTGTTATCATCTTGAATTATATTTATGTTAAATAACTTTGGGGCCGCGACCAGACGGGACTACTTCCCATATGCAGAACTATTATTGTTAAAGTTGGGATATTTTATTGTTATCACCTTAAATTATATTTATGTTAGTTAACTTAGGAACCGTAAGCCAAACGGGGCTACAATCCTTGTATGGGGTTATCATTAATATGGTTAGGAAATTCCTTTGGTACCACTTTACAAATATTTTTGTTTGTAAACCTTAGGGCCGTTAGGCTGTGCATGTAGTCAAGGGTCACTGGATTGGCTTTACAACCATATTTATGGCTACATGTCTTGTTCTCTCAGCCTTAGTCTTAGGCAAGGATTTGTTCTTGTTTTTTCATGGTTAAAACCATACTTAGACAGGAGACCAATTTAATTATGATATATCGGCATTTATGGACGATGCCATTGTGGGCACCTAACGATGGGGCCGCCAGCCCTTTTTTATTGTATTAGCGCCCTTCTGGCCTTGGTAGGTTTTGGTATGCTTTTGTCCTTGGGCTACGTCCAAGTTTTGTACTAATTGTTTTGTCCCTGACCCTCATTGAGGTGTATAATGTTTTTGCTTGGTAAATTTATAACTCTCTTGTACCTACCTCTGAGTATAATTTGTGTGGAGAAATGATTGGGGTAGGTTACAGAGTGAATACAGACAAAAAAGTTTTAAATTTAGGGAATAAATATAAATATCGTATCAGATATTTACTTAAAGTTTTAACTCCTAAAAATTATACAAAATCACAATTATATTAATGAGTCTCTTTTAAATGGTTCACAAAGCGCCAGATTCATACCAGTGAATAAAAATCAAACTGTTTTAAATTCATGAAATAAATTTAAATTTAAATATCCCACCAGATATTCACGTTAAAGCACAAAGGTTTTAATTTCCGACTAAACTAAAACCTTCGCAGGATTATTACCCTCGTCACTTTTAAATAATTAAACAACATTTCCACATTTAAATATTTAATGTAAAAATAAAAATAGTTACATTACAGAACTTGTAATTTTGCCTAAAAGAATCAGCGAATATTAACGTCAAAACTATATTAAACAATAAACTTAAGTTATTTTAACATTAACATCAAAGCTAATAAGTCTTCAAAATAACCCACAAAAGAGTTATTATTATTATTATTATTATTGTCTTACTACCCGTTCGGGTTATACGCACTTACGCTAATGTGTAATGGTAGGGTGATTGTGAGATGAAATGAAGGACCTACAGTTTAACGTGGAATCCGAACCACGGTGGAGGTCTACCAACAAAAGAAACATTATTAATTTAAAGAATTTAAATTACTGATAACCCAAAAAGCAAAAAAAAAAATCAGCCTAAATATTACAAGACTTAAAAAGAACCAAAAAATGTGGCTATATCTTTAAACCAAGAAAAAAGATACTAGCACCCAAGTGGCAACAGGAAGCATTAAGTGCTCCATAACAGAATTTACGTTTACAATTAAAGTTTTTAGCAAAACATTACCAATACTTACACTGACAGATTTCCATAACAAAATAAACCAAAGTATTTTAAGAAAATCAAACCCATCGCAGAAATTTATATTTTATAGATTTAAACAAAGATAGTATAAGCCATCCTGGCTAGATAACGTCCTACTCCTGAAAAGAACTTCTCGTGGAAGTGGCCAAAGTAATAGTCTTCGATAGTGTTTGTGGTCCCTCGTTATATAGGTCTAGTTGCCGCGGGAAGTTGGGAATTCTCCTTTGGAATAACGTCATTCGCTAACATCTGGTGGAAAGGCTTCTCTGTGTTGGTCACGTAGGCCGGGTTCTTGTCTTGAACATCTGTCGCTGCTTTTGACTCACAAAAAGAGCAGGTATAGAGCTATACTTGTTAGGTCACGTACACAACCCAGGTGTCCAAACATATGAGTGATCTAGTACCGAACTTGCCAATCAGAGCATTGCTGGTTTTCTTCGTTGGAACCAGGGTGCCGCACAATTGCAGCGTGTTAGGACTTCTCTTCATTCTAGCATTCGTGGTGAGCAGGCTGGACCTGTACCTCTGTCTACACCAGGCAGATATACGCGTGAGTAGAGATCTATATACAAATAGTAAGATCGAGATGTTTAATAATGCTGGAAGTTAATGAGTATAAGATTATTTGGGGTAGTATTTTAAACTTGGAAGGTTCTATTGGCATTTATATCGCAGGATGTCTATGAATATTAGCTTGTTTAGGGGTGGGTAGTAACATTGTCATATTAGCAGTCCACGCTAATGCTACACAGCATCTCTACATTGCGTCTGCGTCCACACTGCTTCGAGAGTAACGTGGCACCACCGGGCATACGTGTGTTTTAGTAGAGTTGTATTTAGTTTTGCAATAATTGTTCGGCCCTCTCAGCTATACTTTACCTTCTAGGTAGCGTGTTCAAATATGGGGGAGAGAGATCATCAGGTCATGTGACACTGGGGTTCCGGGAGCATACCATGGGCTTAACTCCAGCCGATGTGAGTACGTGGAAAGGGTTACCTAGCGAGATCTCCTCAGATTAAATGTAAATTCAAAGGGATATGTAGTTGGGCCTGGTTCATCAATCCGTGGTCCCAGGATCGATCCCCTCAAGGTTAGTATACATCCGCCGCGCCCATCAACACTCTCCCCCACGGGGCCTGGGCAATGTTCCAGGCATACAGCTGGGCTGTAGTCCTCCTGCAGCAAGTGGCACAAAAACAAGAATAAGGTGGCTCAGACACAGGTACGAGGTGGCACAAACACAGGTACAAGGGGATAATTACACAATAATGAATAGCCCAGACGCGAATATCCCTATTTGTAATTATGAAGCGACTGTAAAAAAACATTGATATAGAAGGTCCGCCGTCGAATACCTGCAGGATCCGAGTATATTTATAGTTCGTCCTATTTATCCTGATAAACTACTGGTTTGAAGATTAGGTTTGCTGACCTAGGTTTATGTTTTGTGATTTAAAATTAAGTGCGTGTTGCGTCAAATAAAAGTTTTCGTCTTGATAATAATCTGTGTGAAAGCTTTGTTACGTCCCAGCGGTGTCTTATGGGTGAACTGGTTATAACCGGTTCAGGTGGAGGCGAAGAGAACGCGATATAAGAGCTATCGCCAATAAGATGTTGCTCTTATATTATTATTGACAAAACATTCAACAGTACACGAGTTTGGTGCTTACTGTAATGAACACAAAACTATTTTCTAGGGCCCTATACATTGGCCTACATAGACTTGTAATTATAGGCCTAGTTTAAAACTTGACAGTTTCCATTCTGAAAGGTAACTGCTATAAGAGCGTAAAGAGGATCTTTGTGAATCGAACTATATATTTAATATGGGGTTCACAACACACATTGTATTGTCATTTGTATTTCCCTCTTCCCTTGTTTGTTCTCCTAATGCCACACAGCTTCACCTAGGAACGTTATAGTCCCACTTAGTTTCTCTATTCTAATATCGTAAGGCCAGTATTTTTACAATTCAAAGTGTTACCATTTCTATATTTGAATGTGTGGTACGAACACACATGGTGGCAATTATAGCATGTACTTGATGTCTACGATGACCCAGATTGCTAGACTTCCAGATTGCTATATTGCTATATTGATAGATTGATAGGCTGCTAGATTGCTAGATAGGTGGGTGGGGGGAAGGGGAAATAAATTCAACTGCTAATATTCGTATTTTTGGGGTTTTAAAGGGTTTTTCTAATGAATAAAATATTAATTAAGTACGGTAGATAAATTTAACGATCTTGATGGTCTTGGGGTAAAGTGCTCGCCTCACAACCCACGGGTTCGAACCCAACCAAGATCAAGGTTTTTTTTTTACCGAGAGATGAAAATCTGTAGCACATCTTTCTTCGGATGGTTGGTAAAGCCATCGGTCCTCGTGGATTGTAACGTGTGAAAGAGCCCTAGAAGGCAGGATACGATATAGCTTTTCGACAATATCTATTAGCTCTTTCTCGTTCGCTCGTAGAAATTCAGCAAAACGGGAAATTACCATGCTTCAAGGTTTCCCTAATACATGTTCTTTCTCCCAGATGGTGCAGGTGGGCGACACTAGCCAGCCAGTTGAGTGCAGCACCTATCTGGAAGGATGAGGTCACGTCAGAACCTACGTTTAAGGTCAAATTAATTAATTAATATTTAGCACCGCGTCTTACTACCCGTTCGGGTTATACGCTTTAAGTACTAATTACTCTAATGGGGTTAGGAATTTGGAAGGTTGAATTAGAGGAAGTGAACCCGCATTTGCGTGGAGGGAGAGTGGAAAACCATTTAGGAAAAATCACCCTCAGTTTACCCGACCGAGATTCGAACCTCGATCTCCCCGTCGTCAGCAGTCGAGCTCAACACGACAAGCGCGTTAGCCAACTACGCCACCGAGGCGGGTTACGTTTAAGGTCAAATTACGTGATACCCAAGACAGATGTTCAAGCACTGTCGATATTACCATCTGTAGAAAATGGAACTTAATATATTTACTGGGGGAATATTTTATTTGTTTTGAACAATATGTTGTTTTGTTATAAAAAAAGTGCACACACACGGATCTTAACTCACGTTCGCTCCGTCCCACGTTAACCAGTTAAGTGGCAGCGACCACTGGTAAGTGAGAAGTAATGAAGACGGGGTCTGCCCGCTCGCTTGTCTTGCCCATATATGGTAGGCAGCACCTGTATAGGAAAGTTCGGGACAGCCGTCATCAAACGGGTTCGAGCCCCGCCCACCCGTGTTAGTGCACACGTGTCCAGGGTGACAGCCTACAAGGGGCCCTCGGCTGGTCACACGCATGGATCGCGTGGTACACACCCTTCCAACACAAACACAAACCTCCAAATGACAACACCATTTATTTACGTTTTCATCTGTACAGTCCAATTTTCACAGGAAGAGCTCTTTAGGAAATATAAGCAGTTGTTTCGCAACACACTTGGATAGACCCTAGCATTTTACTGTCGTTTAGAAAAATTAGCACGTCGTCTCACTACCAGTCCAGTAGAGCATCTAACTACCAGTCCAGTACAGCATCTCACTACCAGTCCGGCACATCATCTCACTACCAGCCCAGTAGAGCATCTAACTACCAGTCCGGCACACTGTCTCACTACCAGTCAGGCTCAGCTTCTAACTACCAGTCTGGCTCACCATTTCACTACCAGCCCAGTAGAGCATCTAACTACCAGTCCGGCACACTGTCTCACTACCAGTCAAGTTCAGCTTCTAGCTACCAGCCCGGCTCACCATTTCACTACCAGCCCAGTAGAGTATCTAACTACCAGTCCGGCACACTGTCTCACTATCAGTCAGGTTCAGCTTCTAACTACCAGTCTGGCACATCGTCTCATTACCAGTCAGGCTCGGCTTCTTACTACCAGTCCAGCTATACGCATTATGTACTATCACGAAAATATGCTAGGAATGAGGAAGGTGGAATTTAGAGGAAGTGTACCTGCATTTGCGTCAAGGGATTGTGGAACACCATTTAGGAATACCACTCTCAGTATACTGACCAGGATTTCAACACCAATCCTTCCGTCATAAGCTGCCTAGTGTATTATGAGGTGGACTATTTGTATTATTGTTATTTGATATAATATTGATAATATCCATCAAAAGTCAGAGCTGAAGAGCCCATGCTTGACGTAAGAATATATTAAATTAACTCTAGTAATAGTTCCAACTGTCATGAGATTCTTCCTATGAAAGTAGATCTAGTAACTGCTCTAGCTGTCATAAGGTTCTGCCTATGAAAGTAGATCTAGTAATTGCTCTATCTGTCATAAGGTTCTGCCTATGAAAGTAGATCTAGTAATTGCTCTAGCTGTCATTAGGATCTTACTATGAATATTGGACTTAATGTTCCATGCGAGAAATACTCAACAAGTTGTTTGTTTCTGTGGGCACGCGGGCTAGGGTGCCAACCTGGTCTCACCTTGTTTGCTTTCAATGGGGAGTTCGGTGTTCGAATACCAGCCGGGCGTGCTGAGGTTATTTATTCCTAAAATGGTTTTCCAAGCATCTCCTTTCAAATGATATCTTCATCATCCTTTCCTTAATATTGTAAATAGTCGGATAGTCCGGATGGGTGTTAAGAACCGGTAGCCCGCTGCCCCTCACATGCACACAATTAACGAGTTATTATTATTATTATTATTATTATTATTATTAGCACCGCGTCTTACTACCCGTTCGGGCTATACGCACTTACGCTAATGTGCAATGGTAGGGTGATTGTGAGATGAAATGGAGGACCTACAGTTTAACGTGGAATCCGAACCACGGTGGAGGCCTGGCATTCCCCACATTCACAAGATGTATTGTCAGAGGTGAAGGAAGGGTTTGGTAATCAGATAAATCTGTGCCGGGATCGGGGATTGAGCCCCGGACCCCTAAATTGTAAGGAAGAGGAGATTATCTTATAATTAAACGTGTCCACAAGTTGTATAAGGTAGATTAAATTTTGAGACTCAACCTTTACCCTTAACCCACCAAGCCTGGATTCAAATCCCGACCTACACACGGACCAAGGGCTAACAAACGTCACGCGAGTCTGGCATCTTAGACCGCTCGGCCAATCCTTCATGTACCAATCAAAGTGAAGAGAAACTTAGTAATGAAACAAACCCTGACTGTGACGAAAGTATAACTATTATTTATTATTATTATTATTATTAGCACCGCGTCTTACTACCCGTCTGGGTTATACGCACTTACTCTAATGTGCAATGGTAGGGTGATTGTGAGNTATACGCACTTACGCTAATGTGCAATGGTAGGGTGATTGTGAGATGAAATGGAGGACCTACAGTTTAACGTGGAATCCAAACCACGATGGAGGCCTGGCATTCAAAAGTATAACATCTGTCGAGATATTTCACCCAATCATTCGGGACACCAGTTTTTACAGCAGTTTTATCTCTGTACGGTGATTCACTGAGGGGTAAGGGGGGGGGAGGAGGCTTTTTGATGACGATATCAACATGAGCGCTGATTCAAAAACTGCTTTGTACTCAAATTTTAAATGATCGTCGCTTTAATTTCATTAAATATTTGAATACATTTTAAAGATGTTTCAAACTTTTTAATATCTAAGACTTCTGAAAGATTTTTAACGACATTTGTTTTATCATCATCATTATTATTATTATTATTATTATTATTATTATTATTAGCACCTCGTCTTACTACCCGTTCGGGTTATACGCACTTACTCTAATGTGCAATGGTAGGGTGAGTGTGAGATGAAATGAAGGACCTACAGTTTAACGTGGAATCCGAACCACGGTGGAGACCTGGCATTCCCCACATTCACAAGATGTCTTGTCAGAGGTGAAGGAAGGGTTTGGTAATCAGATAAATNACGTGGAATCCGAACCACGGTGGAGACCTGGCATTCCTCACATTCACAAGATGTATTGTCAGAGGTGAAGGAAGGGTTTGGTAATCAGATAAATCTTTGCCGGGACCGAGGATTGAACCCCGGATGCCAACATAGAAGTCTGAAACCTTACCCCTAGACCACCAGGTTACCTATTATTATTATTATTATTATTATTATTATTATTATTATTATTATTATTATTATTTAATTCATTTCTGTCACTCTGTTTTCATTAATTTTTTCTAGCAATATAGTACGTAACGTGTGCTATGAATTACTTTCCTTCAGACATGAAACGAGCTAAAATGAAGATATAAACACTTTGGCCATTAAATAAAGTACTGTGTGTTGCTTGTTTTAGGGGCAACGTCTTCTGAGCGCGCTTGTTTCGGCTATGTATTTGTCTGATTTGTGCTTTTTTAAACTAAGGAAATAAAACCTAATATATTTACAAACAAGTGAGCTTGATGATAAAGGAAAATATAAGCCTGTAATGCACCCGCATTTCCCTAAATACAAGATAGAAAGCCACATTAAAAAAACCCACTGAGATTGCATCAGGCTGGGCCTAGAACATTAACCATTCAATTTATTAACATTAAAAATAACCTGATTCGGTGGCCACGTCGTCTAAGTCGTTACTCTCGCAATATAATAGACTGCCGATGACAGATAAATCGAGACTCAAATCCCGTTCAGGTATGATGAGAATTTTTCAAAATGGTTTTTCACTCTCCCTCTATGCGAATGCGAGTAAATTTCCTAAAAATATAACATCCCCCATCCCTAAAAGCCTCAGCGAAAATTAGTACATAAGCGTATAACCCAAACGGGTAGTAAGACGCGGTGCTGAAAAAAACAGTAAAAATACAACTGTCCCGGAATTCGTTTAAATAGATTTGTAAAAATGATCTTGGGGCACAGAAACAGAACCCGGAACCTTTGTCCTAGAGCACCAAACCTCTACTACTGAACTACACAGGATTCATTCATAGTTTAAGGCAGAGTCTATTATGGACTTGTGTGAGTTGGTCGGACCATATCTTCCGGTAACTCAAGGTCCTCATTTAGATTCATAGTATATGTTTTTCTTAAAATGTGTATCACTTTTACTCCTCGCAAATTCTTATACATTTTATCTAAATTCTACCTTGATTATTAAATTATGCCCCATTAGACGAGTTAATAAACGCTGGGGCCAGAAGGTTAATACGACCTGATACAAAGAACAGACCCACATCCTACCACGGCTACACGCCTCCATTAACTAACATGCTAATGTGCTTAGGGAGGAGGAGGAAATGTACTCACATTTTCATGGAGAGAGAATGAGTGACTATTTAGAATAAAACACTCTTAGTATACCCGAGAGGGGATTCAAACTTCAAACCCCGAGCCAACTAGACCCCAACTAGACGATCCAGACGTTTAGTTCATGTGCTCACAAATTCCACTCACCAGTAAAGATGTGACCGGGCCATTAGGCTAAGCTTGGCTTGCACAGTGGTTTTTCCACCCTCCCTCCAGGCTAGTACTGCACAGTAAATACCGGTCCATTTAAAGGCATGGTCTTTGTTTGAGTCGGCCCTTTTTGAGATTGGTTCACATGAAACCTTCAATTGCTACTATAGTCCAATTTTCATAGAAAGGGCCTTTTACAAAATACAAACACATTTGTTTACCGTCAACATTGATAACAGTTTATTAAACTATATTGTTATTTTATATGTATTGATATTATATCTTAAAAGTTACAGCTGCAAATCACGTGACTTGAACAATGAATTGGAGGGTATCAAATAAGATCGAAGGTGACCTGGCAGTCTAGGGGGGTAAGGTGTCAGACTTCTGTTCTGGCGGCCGGGGTTCAATCCTCGGTCCCGGCACAGATTTATCTGATTACCAAATCCTTCCTTCACCTCTGACAAGACATCTTGTGAATGTGGGGAATGCCAGGCCTCCACCGTGGTTCGGATTCCACGTTAAACTGTAGGTCCTCCATTTCATCTCACAATCACCCTACCATTACATATTAGCGTAAGTGCGTATAACCCGAACGGGTAGTAAGACGCGGTGCTGATAATAATAATAATAATAATAATAATAAGATCGAGAGAAAGGGTAGTCAGAGGAAGAGAGACAGACAGATGGAGGAGTAAAGATGGTATTATCCTTGGTTGATGAACCACTGGCGAAGAAGAATTGGTTAAACCCACCAATCGGTGCCACTGGTTGTGTCTCACCTTGCGACTGTCCCATCTCACTCATTTGTCGAAACGATTAGTTTGATAATTAGGTTGAAATATCATTCGTACAATAAACATCGAACACAGTTTTGATCCCACTAGAATTTTAAACAAAACATTTAAATTTAGTTGAACAATGACACATGAACACGGGAATCCAAGCCGGGACATTTGGCTTAGCGTGTCAATGATCTAGCGCTGATCTAGCCAGGAATATTCCTTCCGTGTTTAAGAGCATTGATGTGCTAATATAATGGTCCCGGGTTCAATTACCGTGTCAAGGTAGCATTTTTCAACTATAATTCAACTGAAAGATGCATATGTAACTAAAGATTTCCACCATCACAAATTTAAAAACTAAATTCACAGATCATATTCATACAAGCGAGCGTCTTTAAAACAGATATGGTATTTTCAAGGTGGCGTGATTTCCCGGATTTTCCCTGACTTATTGGTCAGCCCCAATCACTCATAACATGTTGTACTTATATCTAGAAGAGATAACATGTATTTACCTAAGATATAGAAGAGATAACATGTATGTACCTAGATCTAGAAGAGATAACATGTATTTACCTAGATGCAAAAAGGTGACATGTATGTACCTAGATCTAGAAGAGATAACATGTATTTACCTAGATGCAAAAAGGTAACATGTATGTACCTAGATCTAGAAGAGATAACATGTATTTACCTAGATCTAGAAGAGATAACATGTATTTACCTAGATGCAAAAAGGTAACATGTATGTACCTAGATCTAGAAGAAATAACATGTATTTACCTAGATGCAAAAAAGGTAACTTGTATGTACCTAGATCTAGAAGAGATAACATGTATTTACCTAGATGCAAAAAAGGTAACATGTATGTACCTAGATATAGAAGATATAACATGTCCATACCAAGATCTAAAAGAGATAACATGCCCATACCTAGATCCAGAAGAGATAACATGCTTTACATAGATCCAGAAGAGATAATGTGTCTGTAACTAGATCCAGAAGAGATAATGTGTCTGATAACTAGATCCAGAAGATATAACATGCTTTACATAGATCCAGAAGAGATAATGGGTCTGTAACTAGATCCAGAAGAGATAATGTGTCTGTAACTAGATCCAGAAGATATAACATGCTTTACATAGATCCATAAGAGATAATGTGTCTGTAACTAGATCCAGAAGATATAACATGCTTTACATAGATCCAGAAGAGATAATGTGTTTGTAACTAGATCCAGAAGATATAACATGCTTTACATAGATCAAGAAGAGATAATGTGTCTGTAACTAGATCCAGAAGAGATAATGTGTCTGTAACTAGATCCAGAAGAGATAATGTGTCTGTAACTAGATCCAGAAGATATAAAATGCTTTACATAGATCCAGAAGAGATAATGTGTCTGTAACTAGATCCAGAAGATATAACATGCTTTACATAGATCCAGAAGAGATAATGTGTCTGTAACTAGATCCAGAAGAGATAACATGCTTTACATAGATCCAGAAGAGATAATGTGTGTGTAACTAGATCCAGAAGAGATAACATGCTTTACATAGATCCAGAAGAGATAATGTGTCTGTAACTAAATCCAGAAGATATAACATGTCTGTAGTAAGGTATAACGGGTCTGTATAAATAGATTTATTATTGTTTAGAATACCCCCTCTCTTTATCAATTTTAAAAACCTTTTTAGCTATATTTTTATTTATAAAAATTATAAGAAATAAAATAATAATACCAACAATTTTTATTGTTTGAGAGTTATATGTTAATTTGTATTAGTAAATATATAAGCCCTATTTGTAAATAATTTTATTCTAATTTATTTGCCTCCCTTTAGCAAAAGGTTTATATTTTAGTCTTAATTCCCTTGATAAAAAATATTTTGGATATTGAATAGCGATTACAAATTGAAATTAAGCCAATTTTCTTTTGACTTAGCTTTAAAACAATACAAGATAATCTACCTCATATCTTACGGCGGAGAAGAAAAATAGCAAGTGTAATCGCCTGCATAACAAAAAACATTTAGTTATAATTTAAAATACGTTTACACTGGTAGCCAGACAAATTGTGTTTTAAATATTCCGCTAACTAAATCGATTAGGCAAAACCATCATCGAACTGTCAGTTTTGTTTCAATAAGTTACTTAAAATAATACTTATATTTGAAAGTAGATTTGCATTCTTTAAAAAGATGTGATTAATGTGACCATTGTATAGCACTGAGTTTTCAGCTCTTTTCCATTTTGATGAATGTGATTGGAGGCGGAAAATTTTATGAATCAATAGTTAATTGAAATTATTTTTAAAAATACCATCAAGTCCTACTCGAGGAGAGTTATTTGAGAACTCTGAAATTGATTTGTCAGGTTGTTTATGTCTCTTGAGACCGTACAATCAATATATTATATATATATATATAAAAGATTAAATAAGTCACCTTTGTTTTAAAGAGACGTCGTGAGATAATAGTCCCGGAACACGTCTAGTAATGATATACGATCATGTTGTTCAAGATGAGTGCAAGCAAGCACGTCTAGATTTGATAAATAGAACGTAGGCCTACTCATCTAAGAATGTTACAACCGCCAGACTGGTTTATTTCTGTCAGTGGGAAATTATCCCGGTCATTTTGGCAACTATTATTCTCATCCAAGTAACGTAATGCAAGCCAGGGTATTGGAGGGGGATAGTTTCTTACGTTTTGAGCCATAAGTATCTATAGAACCCAGATTGTTTATGTAGTATTAACTTACAAAATATGTACTATTTAATAAACCTTCTTTCCCCTCGCTTATATCACTGTGCATAAATGTATTATTGAAACAAAATTTAATTTCATGGCTGTAAATTTATGAAGGAAGTAATAAAAACAACTTTTCTAAATATACTTACGTGTAATTACTTTACAACGAGTAGTGTTGCAGTATTAGTTTGTTTTACACCATTTAAATTTCCCAATAATTAAACAAATATATAGCATTATATAAATGATATCACACAAACAAACAACAACAAATAATAACTAACAAAAAACAAAAAACAAGTGAACAGACAGCTCCAGATTATTTCAACTCGGATTTCTAGATATATTTTTTTTTCGGGCCGAGGTTAAATGTTTGTTCTAGACATACTAGCCGATATTAATATCACACGTACACGTATAAACATGATTGGTCTTGTTTGAACATTTCACTAGATCGCACCACGTGTTCTATTATTGTTAACTAGACCCTTCCCCCTTCCCCCTACCACCACCCATTATTATTTTCAACACACATACTGAAGAATCAACATAGATTCTACCTTAAAATATGAGTGACTATCGACATTTTTATGAGGAATAAATTTAATTTTCAAAATAAAATATAGCCTATGTTACTCGCTGATAATGTAGCTTTATATTGGTGAAAGAATTTTTAAAATCGGTTCAGTAGTTTTTGAGTTTATCAATTAAAAAAAACTTTCCTCTTTATAATATTAGTGTATAAGACATAAAATCACATTTCCATGTTTAATGCTGAGTTTCATTTTTGACATTTTTTTCCCTTACCTTGTTACTTTATATACGTTTCTTCTCCGAACCAAAAAATGTTTAGAAATATAGCTTATCAGATCCAAGAATTATCATTACTACATCTAGTCGACTTGTGTTTACAAACTGACACGCCGCGAGAGACGTGCTGTTTAGTTCACTATCTGGCAATGCCGCGTTTTCTCCCCTTCATAACACGAGAAACGCTATATTATTATTATTATTATTAGCTCCGCGTCTTACTACCCGTTCGGGTTATACGCACTTACGCTAATGTGTAATGGTAGGGTGATTGTGAGATGAAATGGAGGACCTACAGTTTAACGTGGAATCCGAACCACGGTGGAGGCTTGGCATTCCCCACATTCACAAGATGTCTTGTCAGAGGTGAAGGAAGGGTTTGGTAATCAGATAAATCTGTGCCGGGACCGAGGATCGAACCCCGGCCGCCAGCATAGAAGTCTGACACCTTACCCCTAGACCGCCAGGTCACCGACAGAAACGCTAGACACGAAGTGAAGTTCGGAAACTGTGGCCCTCTCTGACGAGTGGAAATAAGAATATGGTAATTATGGAACATATAAAAGGGATGATGAACGTAGTTTTAGGTGGATGCTCACGCATTAACGTGGAAAATGTATGGGAAAATCAGAAGTAACAAAGCTGACAGAGTGTTCGGGATTCGAATCCCAGTCGTGAGCATCCAGGGTGGTTTTACCCTCCCTTCTCCAAGCTGATGTGAGAATATTTTATATCGACTACAGTACTCATCCTTACCCCTTAAACTAGGCAGTTTGTGAACATTTTTTTAACGCAGCAACTTTTTTTAAAAAGCTTCCTAGATGAAATATTTAATGCCTGAGCCTGTATTTATAATGATTTCCGAATCAATTGTCTCATGCTTGAGCTTTCGACAAAGAAAATACTGCTGTAAACGTTCACCCTGACGGGACTCAAACCAAAATAGTTTTATTTTATTAAAAATAATTGATATAATTTTTTTTCTGACTGTTATATTTTTCTTTTTATCACCACGTCTCGCTACCCGATTGAATAATACGCATATGTGCAAACTACGATGTTTTTTTTATTAGAAATGAGGAAGCTAGAATATAGAGGAAATAAACCCACATTTACGCGGAGGGAAAGTGAGGAACAATTTATTTTAAACTTAAATATAACTGACAAAGATTCGAACCCCTATCCACCCATCACCAGGGGTCCAGTTTACTGCGACAGTGACATATTGGACAACTCGACCACCAAAGCTGATTTTTCCGACTTTTCTTAGTTTAGAAATTTAAAATCCCCAAATAAGTTTACTAAGAAAGGTTTTTTTGTATCTTATTTTAGTACCTATGTTTAAAAAAAAAAAGGTTGAGTTGGAGTTCCCGATGAGGAACAAAAACTTCTACATACGTCAGAACATTACACCACGAACATTACACCAAGTTGGCGAAAACAAAGGTTGGATTGATAGAAGAGGCTTGGGCGCGTATTGTGGAGGGAGAGGGTACGGGGGGGGGGAGAATCTCATATTATTAATAGATGAGGGGAAGAGAGCACGAGGAGGGAGGGAGGGAGGAGGAAGACTTGGCCCTAAAGCAGTTGCAGTTTGTTTTCAACCTTCTTATCTCCCTTGGATTACAATATCCGCCCGTCTCTGTCTCTCTCTGCAGTTTAACACGAGTGGGTCATCAGAGCCTGGGATCACACTCCTGAACTATTCACTACCTGCCTCCTCACGTGAAGGATGAACTGTTATGTTTCACAACACCGGTCCTGCCACCCATCCTGTCTGTCTACATATTTATACCGGTGCGATAGAGATGAGGAAGGTAAGTTTTGAGAGGTAAATGCACCCACTTGTGCGTGGAAAAAAACGTTGGAAACACCTGGTCCGGGTTCCAACCCCGACCTCCCTATTCCTGACGCTTATGCCTGTGTGTCCACCAGTGTGACATTAGAGCCCGATAGTTGATATCATGGCCTCAAATTCAATAAATCTGCTCTTTACTCTCAATTGACACTCTAGCCCAGGGGTATCCAACCCTGCCCGCCAATTTTTGGCCACAGCTGAAATGTTCTTGACTAATAATTTTAATTTGTCACTTTTCCCACAAAAATCAAGTTTGTGCTTATCTCCAGGTATTTGTTCGCAAGAAGTTGGTAATTGAAAGCC
>CABFVX010006502.1:9574-28230 GCA_902151425.1 Timema shepardi
GGGGGGTTGTCAAGCTTATATAATTATTATACTACAGTGGTTCACGGGCAACGCCGTGCGGGACTGCTAGTATATATAATTGTCTAATGGATGCAAAATGCCAACTACCGAGTCGCTAATGGCTGCGTTGTCTGATGGCTGTGATCTTATATAATCTCATGTTTATAAGCTGAAGACTTCCACGTCCATCTTAGACTCTGCCTTAAACTATGAGGGAAGAATGACCATGGGCACGGGATGAATCCTGGATAGCTCAGTGGTAAGAGCAATGGCGTACTAAGCTGAAGGTCCCGGGTTCGATTCCCCTCTTTAGGTGTCAATTTTCAGAATATAGATTAAAATTGTTGAAAAATAATATTTTTTTACATCCTGGCAGTAAAAAAATCGAATAAATTGTTGTTGAAATATAAAAAAATATTTTTAGGTGTTGGGTATTAATCCCCATCACCCAGGCTTCATTGTACCAGAAGAGAAGGCAGTTTTGAGGGACATGGCAGAGCTACACCCTTTCCTTAATGGTCCAGGGATCCTAACCAGAACAAACTAACCAGCCTTCAAGGCGAGGCAAATATTTTTGTCTGCAGAGGATTTGTTGAATACGGAAGCCTGGCCATTAATGAGTGAAAAAAAGGCACAGTAATGAAATTAAAGAGAAACGCAACTTCCTACTGCCGAGCGCAAAACCTTTATATTATAACGTTTTTGTAATTAACATAATATTAGTTGCTTAAAACGACCAATGGTTCCTTTTGAGTATCACGGTAGTAAGTAAGCCCAATCAGTACAAAATATACATTTGGTAGTAGGCATGCCCCATAGTAACTACCTAGAAAAATTGATTTTAGGCTGAAAGTATTGTTTGACTTTGAGGGTGCAGCGAATAGATCTTAAACTAACAAATGGAGGGAGCGTTTCGGGGTCTTCTATGTTTGAAATAATATCATAAACTAATATCTTCTTGAATACCTAGTACTCCCTTTATTCCACGCTCCCGTTCCATCTTCCCCAAAATGTCTCAGCCATGATGACGTCATAATTTAAGCAACACTCGCACCAAGTTGACAGCCCAAAATGTCTAGACAGGAATAGTCCAGGGGCGTTGTCGCAAGCCTGATGATGTCAGAATCCATTTTTGGCCCTAACAAATATTGCAAAATAATTACGTGAAACTAGGCCATCTTAATGTTGAAACTCTGATTATGATTGAGAATCATCTTGCCTGTAATTATTCTCGATATATATAAACAGCCAAACTGGATGTGAAAGTAGGTCAATCATATCGAATATTACTCTCTGAAACTGGATTACCTTTCGCAAAGAGATGATTGCCTCACTCACCTCTATAAAGAGAAAGTTGCCTCATTTTCGGGTAACACACCCTCCAAAACGGTGGTCATCTCGATTTTAGGTAACAACATTCTAAAAGTGTGAGTAATCTTTCTTGCATCCCCCAACCAAAATAGGTGGATGCCTCTTTTGCCGGAAATATTCCCCTTCTTGAAAATGTGTTTGACTTGCTGGCAAAAAAGATTGGTTTGCCATACTTGCAAGTAAATGCCCTCCCCCAAATTTGTTCCACTAGTAAAAGTATTAAACATTAAGAAATATGATTTAACTCAGCCACTTCTGAGGTAATATGAGTACAAACCCGGTTCTAAGATAAAATTGACTCTCGTGGTGAACTATATTTTTACCATTAAAAAAAATGCATGTTTCAGATTTATGGGCAGTCATCAACAACGCGGGAATCTTCACGCTAGGAGAAGTAGAGTTTATGCCTTTAGAAGTATTCCATAGGATAAATGAAGTTAACACCATCGGCTCAGTTCGAGTGACGAAGGCTTTTCTATCCCTCATCAGGAAATCCAAAGGGAGATTCGTCTTTACCGCAAGTATCTTAGGTGTGATCTTTATCCAAGGGAATATCAATTAACGTGTCTTTATTTTATCGCATTCATGGCGCAAAAAAGTATTGTTATATTAAAATAGATAAATGAGATTTTTATCGATATCAACGTCTTATAGCACACTAAAACTGAAAAAATATGTTTTTGATGAAGCTCCCGGTCTGTTGGTTTGTCTGTGTGTCTGCGTGTCAGTATCTCATTCTATAATTGTAAATATTTTATCAATCGGGCTAAATTTTGGTATTTAGGTGTTCCATAAGTTTACTTCTCTGAGTTTTGGAAATAGAAAACTTTACCTAAGAATATAAGATTGTAAAGAAAATTGAATTTTCTTAAAATCGGCTTTAACGATTTTGAATAAAATTCGTATCCACGTAGTTTTAGTATTACGAATAAAATGACATATTTTTTCTGAACAATTACTTAGAGGGCACTTAACATAATTGTTCATTTAAAATTTGATCATACCTCTACAACTCTTAGAGATACGAAATAATTTACAGGTGCAAAAGTATAGAACGATTCATATTAAAAACTTTTAAGGGGAAATATATTTTTATAAAGGTAAAAACGTCCAAGACATAGGAAAATGTATTTTTAGCTAAAGGAATGAGAAATTGGAGAATTTATTGTTATTTACTTTGGTAGAGCGAGATACGCCTTTTGTCTTATCATTAACTATTTAATAGTGTATATTATTTCATTTATTATCTTTGGTGGAATGGGATGTTATGATGTTTCTGCAACACTGTATATTATTTTGTATCATATTATCTTAATAGCTGTACGTAAACATCTCAATTTTTAAATATAAGAAAGGAAACTCTTTGTGGTGCAGCAGAGAATATTTTTAATAATAATTTATAGATTTATAACTGTTGAGGCTGGTATTGGAAATCATCTACACAATCACACCGACACGAGGATACTGATTATCCTTTTATATCAACATAAGGTCCCATTTGAATGTTAAATTCACAATTCACCATTATATAAGCAATATATACACAGTAAACTTCCTCTAAATTCCTACATTTCTCATTACTAACAGTGTTTAACATTATACGTGTGACCCGAACGTGAGGTACGCTGACATGAGACACCACTAAATAAACCTCCAGAAGATATTTTTTATTTTCTTGCACATTTTTTTTTATAAAATAAGAACACTTTCCTGCGGTCAATATTGATATAAATTTACTATACATCAATTAGGTTTATTAACAGTAGAGCTAACTTTCTTCATTTAAAAATGCCATGTTAAGAGTTATGTAACATTTTTATTGTTTCTACATTTTAAACGTTTCTCTTTGGATTTTGAATTGAAATATATTATATAGTTACTCCTTGAATTTGAAGTGGATATGTTTCTTTGGCCATCAAGTTGCGCAAAAAACAAATGAATACTATATTCAATAGTACATTATATCAATAAGGAATAACATTTGTTCTATTTCAATAGTGCATGTCTACATTTATATAAAAAAAATATGTCTTTGGTACTTGATCGAATGCGTGGTCTTAAATTAAATGCTACTAGATGAAAAATATTTAGAGAAACCGTCATATTGAAGGGGATACACATATAAAAAATTATGCATACACGTAGTTTGGTATAGGCTTAAAGATTGTCCCCACCTGATATCGGTAAAAATAGTCCTCTCATTTGACATTTATCATGGAACAAACATACAGATAGTCAGAGAGAAAAAAATACAAATTGTCTAGTTAAATTTGGATTTATCTACGCTAGGTTAATTTGGATTATTTTATAGGTTTTGATAATATTCACCAAAAGGGACAGCAGAGGATAACATGAATTGAAGAATGAATATAATAAATTAAATCCAGCAAATATTTTTAGCCGTGAGATGTTTTCAAACGTGTATATATTTTATACTGATAGTATACACTGATAAAATAAATAGTATTATCACCAATTTTCATAATAACGCACTTAACTACAACACTTACATTATGACGTCATTTTCTCAGATTTAGTATAAAGTTATTTTTACATAATAATATAGATAATATAAAATACTTACCCTTAATTTTATAGGTATTAATGTTATCCTAGGATAATAGTAGACAATACATAACATTTTAGATAATAGAGGATAGTTATAGTGGTTTTGAAAGTTCTTAATTGTAATTTCTATTAAAAAATAAATTAGGCAGTGAGAAGATCATACAAAAAAACTGCGCATGAAACTTGACAGAGTTTTTTTCTAAAGTTAAGTTTGTTTATATTACTTGTGTTTGTGTTCTAAGGAAGAAAGCTTAAATCTACTGTTTTTATTCAGTGTTCCGTTGGGTTGAAACTAAATTTTAGGGCATAAGGCACTTATTTGACTGTTTTGGTTCCAAGTATTAGTAGGTTACATCCATTTCCAAGGGAAGAAGGCACGAAGGCTGCTAATAAAAAAGTTGTTCTAGGTCGTATCACAATCCCAGGAGTGGTGCCATACTCGATGTCCAAGCACGCCATCGTGTCTTTTATTGATGGACTCCGTCGGGAAATGAGAAAATGGTCCGTCACTGTCCATGGAATCGAACCTATGGCATACAGGTTGGTATAGTGGCACAGGAACATATTTATGAAGCTACGGAAGCTCATTATTTGCTCAAGTGGTACACAATTTGTACCATAAGGGAAGTATTGCTGTATTGAATTCATATAACAAAAAATGTTAATTTTTGGAGTGAGGTATAAATCAGTATATTGTAATTTTCTGTTTTATAAGTTGCTTGAATGTGGGGAATGCCAGGCCTCCACCGTGGTTCGGATCCCACGTTAAACTGTAGGTCCTCCATTTCATCTCACAGTCACCCTACCATTACACATTAGCCTAAGTGCGTATAACCTGAATGGGTAGTAAGACGCGGTGCTAATAATAATAATAATAATAATATAAGTTGCTTCTAGTATGATGTTCATAAATTTCCTGGCATTATGTTACATCCTGTCTTGAAACAGTGCGTGCAACCTTGGGCCTTGTTCTCTTATTGTATAAACTAACATCTGCAAGTCGCAGATTGAATGTGGTTTGGAAATATTGACTCTTTTTAAAATTATATTTTTCTTGTACCCTCTTCTAGATAAAAAAATAATACCACAAATTGTTTTATTATACATCTTTGCAGAAAGACACCTACGGGGCATTTTCGTGACTGAAACAAATAGTTTAGCCTGTAGAGGATTTATAAAGTATACGTTTACAAAAAACTACTTTAAGATAAAAATAAATATTTGTGACATTGTAGGATTATTTTTGAATTTATGATTTTAGTTTCAACGTTTTATCTTTAAATTTCACCGAATGAAACGTAAATTGATTAAAATGAGAAATAATATATTGAACTCCCATGACGTCACAAATAGGCAACGTCCTTAATTTGAGAAAGCATTTGAAAATATTGATTGCAATCTTGTTTCGGAAACTGTATCTTGTTGTTTCTTAAGGTTAGTACGTACTTGGAAATATTGTTGGCCATCTGTTACCCAACTGTTCCCGAAATCTTTCCCACTTGTTGGCCAACACGGAAAAAAAATGTTGGCAAACATTAAAGAAACATCGTTTCGCGCCAAAACTACAATGAATAAACATTGTTTCCCGTCCAGAGTTCAGTTGAGTGAAAGTTGTCTGTTGAGTAGGATGCTGCTATGACGTGTGCTTTGTATGAAGTTATTAGATGTTCAAGAAGACAGAGAAGAAGAAAACGGTGGTGGGTTCGTAAAGTGATTCAAAATGGTTGGTACTACGCAAATAATGTTCTGAGAGCACTGAAGCTTGAAGACGGAAGTAGTTTTAGGAACTTTACTCGCATGTCTCCTACATAATTTGAAGTTGTTTTACAAATGGTTGGTCCCAGAATAATTAAATAAACACAAGAGTTAGATCAGGAATCTTACCTACTAGCCAACGTTGATTGTGGTTGGAAAAATTGGCCAGCATTGTTTCTTGTAACCCATTCATCACGGGAAACATGTTTTCCCCACTGAGAAACACAAAGGAAACATGAACAAATATTGCCCAACAGTTTCTGAAACAATGGCAAAATTTTTTCCGGGGAAATGTTTTCTAGTGCGTACTAGGCATTAAAGGTCAAAAACTTATAGAAACAGTTTGCAAACATATGGCCGCATTTTTTGTCACATTGCTTAAACTCATTAATCAAATATAGTTTCCCGTCAAATTTCTTTTCAATTTGGAATAATTCTTGTGCTCTATACAAAACTGCACACAAACGCCTTTAATTATTTTTAACCTCGTTAGCTATGAGAACTTTCCATCTATTTATGCAAAACATTTGGTCTTTAGACACAGTTTTTGCTGTTTTCATATGTCTCATTCCTAAAACATGTATTATATGAAATATCTATATCAGCTGAATACTTTTTTACGTTGTCATAACAAACTAGTACGGAACGGAAAAATCTAGATCATGTTTCACAGATATATACGCTCGATGCACCCTGAATGGTAAGCAGAATTACATTGATGGACTACATTACGGTCCAATCTTACAAGCTACGCCATAGTAGAATAATGCATTATAGGCTTGCTGTCCCTCGGGGTAAGAGAAGTACACATGGAAATCTTGATGATGTAAGATAGCACGAATTTTAAGATTCTAGTGTGGAGAAATATTTAAAAATTACAAATACATACATTTTGTAATGCCAAATTTGAGAGTAGACTACTATGTTATCTATATTATTTTACAAATATAGATATTATCCATCAAAAATGATAATTTAGGATCACATGACTTGATGAAAAAATTCATTAAAATTATTTTTAGAACTTTTTGAAATTAAAAAAAAATTGCATCCTTCTATCTTAATACTGTTATATTTGAATAATAATCATTAAACAAATTCCATAATTTCAATGGCTTTAGTATGAAACCTAGAATAGTTTTACATATGAGCCTCCTAGAAAGAAAATGCATCTTTATTTCAATTGTTTGGTATATATTTTACTATATTTTAGTAACAATTTCATTTCCGGACTTGTTTCTAGCATTGCTAATTTAATTTTGTGTTACTGTCCTTACTAAGCGTGAAGCTAATCTTTTAAATTTTGAATCGAATTCGAATCTTTGTTTAGTAACTAAAATTGAATCTGGAATTTTGTTTACTAACTCGAATTAAATCCGAATCTTTGCTTACCAACTTAAATCGGATCCAAAGCTTAATTAGTGTGAATCTAATCCGAATTTTTGGTTACTAACTCAGATAAAATCCGAATCTTTGCTTACCAACTCAAATCGATTCCGAATCCTTGCTTGGTAGCTCAAATTTAATCTGAATCTCTACATACTTACTTGAATTAACCCGAAACAAATGTCCTAAAATAAATCTGAATCGAAGAATTCATAGTAGAAATGTGTCTAATTAAATAAAAATACACTGTTTTAGTAAAATTCTAGCACCACGTCTTACTACCAGTTAGGGTTTTACGCTTAAATACTAATTATGCTAATTGATTAGGAATTGGAAGAGTTAAATTTATAGGAAGTGTGCCCATATTTGTATAGAGGGAGGGTGGGAAACCATTTAGGAAAACCACCCTCAGTTCACCCGACAGAGATTCGAACCTTGATCTCCCATCTTAGGCAGTTCAGCTCAACATAAAACTAGCGCGTTAGCTAACTACGGCACCAAAGTGGGTTCCTTTTTTAATGGTTCTAGGAATTTGGTTCAATAAAACAAATAGTTATAAAATAGAGTTTTTAAATTATAGATACATTTTTAATATTACGAAATTTGAAGGTTATATTTTCAAATAGAATAGACAAATGACCTTTTAAAAACACATTCCAAAATTTGACCTGTAGAATTGAGTTTTTGTTTGAATTTTAAATGATCATGTAATCTATTCTCAATGTTGATTTGAAATTTCTAATACAATTTGAATATAAAAAGTATTAAAAATAGGTTTTTTGAATTGAACACAAAATTTAGGCCTAGTAGGATTCATAATCATAATTATTAAAAATTTGAATTGTTATATAGGTATAATCATTATTATATTATTATGTTTTTATCTCGTCAGGACTCCAATGGCAAACACGAAACCTTACCAAAATTTCCTGAAACATCAATGGAGTGAGATGTCAGAGGAAGTTCAACAACTCTACGGTGATTCGTATGTGGAAAAATATATGGTAAATTTTAAAATAATGTTCAAGCGATGTTGAGAAAAATAATAGTTTTAGTTCTGTGAACAGTAGACCTCGCTCCCTCCATTTTATTATCGTCACTACAATCTTACTTTTATAAACTATCTTTAATGGATCGTAAAAGGTATATAATACTTGTTTTATAAAACAACTTTTATGAAAATAAAATAATGTAGCTTAATACCTACCGTAGATCATTGGACCACAAAAGTGGGTTAGTCACAAATGATATAGTAAAATGGGAATTTACGTCTAACTGTGATGTGTTATTGATTCCAGGAAAAAATCAATGCATATGTAAGAACCGATGCGTATCAAAACTTAGAGGAAGTAGTTGATGACCTCGTGGACGCCGCAGTGGGAGCCACTCCTAGGGTAAACATAGTTTACTTTTGGTTTACACCTAAATACTATAAGAATTACTGTTTACTACTTACACAGAATAAGGCACAGGGAAATCGAAAGTTCATTGCCGCACTTACAAAAGTATGTCTCCTTCTCTATCTTTATCTAGCTCTAGACAATCAACCTCATTACATCAATTTCTCTTTATCTTGAATTATTTCTATCCAGTCCACCTCTTTACATCCAATCTCTTTTTCTTTTGAACTAGTTTTATATAGTCTACGTCATTAAGCCATATCTCTATCTTAAGCTAGTTCTATCCAACCAATTTCTTTACACCCTATACCTGACTTGATCTAGTTCTATAAAATACACATCATTACACCCTATACTTACTTTAAAGTAGTCTAGTTGCTTTTCTGTCAGATAAGGCCCTTCCTTTGATATTGGGACTTTATTACCCAGTGTTAATTCATGCGTATCACAAAATCATGTACAGCAAACCATCATTTCTTAATTAATGACCAAATATCCTTAAACTTTTGCAAGTAGAGTACAATTAGCACAATTTGTAGATAAAGCTTGGTTTCCAATTGCTGAGCCCACAGCTACTGCCTGTGTTGGTTTTGTAATTGGAAATTGCTTGTTTCTTCAGTTACAGTTGCATTAATTGCAGCGACTGTTGATAAACCAATTGCTACGTATACTGTAAGCACAAACCTCAATAACCCAGTATTAAACAACCCCGAGCCACTAATCAAGTTTTTTAATAAGGAAATGTACCAACACTTTCGTGAAGTGGTGGTGAGAGGTAATCTAAGAAAAAGCTCGTTTTCGCTTTAGAGCAAATAGCAAAAACTAAACAGAATCAAAATATAGGTATTAAAATCTTGGTTTGTGACTAGCTCTTAAAGTAATCAATAAATAGTCCTTGCTAAAATGTTAAATTTGAGTAAATTTCAGGGTATACAACCCTCAAATCAATTTTTAAAATTTATTTAATGTTTTTATTTTAACAATATCGTAGTATTTGATAACTTTCACATATATATTTTTATGTTTTTTAACGGATTATTCTTAAGCCAAGCAAAATATCTTACCAAATGAGGAATAATCTTTGTCATAGCAATTCTGCTCAACCTTTATAGCAAGCTGTTTCTTGATAAACATATTTTTTTAGTATTATTTCACTTTTTATTTAGAAAAACTGGTTTTTAACTAGTTATTTAATGTTTACTCGAAAAAGAAGAAAAAACGAGCTCATCTCCAAAGAAAATTTGGAGCTAATTTTTCTATCTTCTACTTATTCCTAAAGTTTAACTGCTTGGTTAGGGAACACTCTGTCAATGAATTTTTTACTGAAGTAACTTCAAATGTTTCAAGATTTAAAGTTGAAGAATAACTTTTTCTGTGCCTCTTATCAATTTGGGTAAACCATGGTGTTCCAATTTCACGCGAAAGCTTTTAATTGTTTGGGATGTATTTAAAATATAGGTACAGTAGCCCCATGGCTTCTTTGGTGCTGACTGACAGCTCACAGCTGACAGCTGATGGCTTTGAAAAGTTACCAGACCAAATTTTGTATCCCTACGCCGACTCATATGATCTGCAAAAACATGGGTTTAGCAGCTGTCAGTCAGCACCAAAGAAGTCATGGGGCTACTGTAAGTGCGATTATTTACGAAATGTGGAAGCGTCATGGTTGCCCCTCGTATCAACTTAACTCTTGTTATTATCGAACAACGATGCTTGGTGCTCTGGTTTGGTGGGGTTGAAGTAGGGCTCCGCGTTAAGACTAGTATTTTTGAAGTTTTATGGCAAATAATTCTTTTCCGACAAAATATATAAAATGTTATATTTATTAAATTCAAAATTGACACCTGGACATGAGAATTGAAACCACTACCTTTGGTTCAGTTCAGTACGTGAATCCTGGATAGGTAAGTGGGTTGAGTATTCAAGTAATAAGCCAAAGGTACCGAATTTGGTTTTCATATCTATGTTTTATTTTGAAATCTAAAGAATAATATATTTAAATGCGGCTATAACCGTAAATATCAATTATAAAAAAAATTCGCCATATTATCCATAAACAAAATATTTCTCCAGTAAAATTTAACTTTCTGCACTTAGACCTATAAGTCTCGACTGTTGTAGAATATCTCTAAAGGGAGTTCTAGAATTTGAAGAAAACTTTTTAAATTGATTCATAAAGTTGCGCATCAAATGCTAATATGTTCAAGTAAGATGTTGATGAAAACTGTTGAGAGTACCACGTGTAGAAAATTAAACTCATCCTTCATCTGGAAAAACATTTGATTCATTACGCAAAAAAAAAAAAAAAAAAANGTCAGAACTCAAAAACACTTACCTTTACTCGTGTCTACTTCTATCTTGTAGGGATATTATTGTTTTTGTTTTATTTTAAATTTTGGCTACCATGTAAAATTATAATTTATAAAACTTCAGTAAATACGTTTTTTTAATTTTCTGCCATTAAAAGTTCTAATTGGGGTCTTATTTCGTCAAATAGACAAGGTCAATAAAACAATTTTATTAATATTCTTTTATTACTAATAAACTCAAAAATTCAATGGTCAATGGCTTCTATAAAACTGTAAATGGTTGAGAAATTAGAACTCGGTGTTACAATTTTGGAATGAACTCAATCTAATTGACCCTTGTATATATCTTTATTCGAATTTTCTAATTCAATTCGAATATTTATAGTTTCAAATCAATATTCAGATTTTATTCAAAAAGTCGATGCTTATACATAATTAATTATTCATTTTAACTTTTGTTTTTCCTCCACTAGAATCATTATTCCCCCGGATTGATACCACAGCTTCAGCCAAAACTCGCACAGCTGCTTGAGGAATCTCTATTGGATTTTTTCGTGGACTTAAAACTGATGCCGTCAACTACAGACACTACTCTAGGTAGGCCTATTTAAATGTTTTCGACATGAAATAAACTGTGGATTCTGTTTATTTTAATATAGTAATTTTGTGAATTAAGAGTGACATAACGATTATAGCAATGTGTTTTGATGAATGAGTAAATATTAGGACACAAATGTCGATGGCCAGAATGTCTTGTCAGCATTCCATTTCGAAATCAGACTAAGTTGTAGTTTGAATAGTACTATTTTTCGAGCTAAAAGGGCTGAAATTCACCATCGATTATATGGGGGTTACTCTACCCGTTTTGTGGGTCTACGTGGGTTAGGACGCCGGATCGTTCCGGGGTATATAACCGTGTAGGACCACCTGGAATATCAGTCAGGCCCTTGACTAAGCATTCCTCACTATACTTTGTTCTGTCACTGGCTCCTGAGTAAGTCTTTACAAATCCTTTTTACATCTTTTAGTAACTTGTTTACATCACAACTTGTAGTAGTGCAAAGTAGTGCGATAGAGCCCAAAGCCGTACATCGATACTGAGGAATTAACATCTGGGGGGCTGATTATTGTATCTGGTCTATATTTAATTTAGTTTATAAGTAATGTGATAATAATTATAAACAGTCGGCTCAGAAAAGATGAAAAAAATATAGTTTTGTTTTCAGTGGAAATGTTTCTATTTTTTTTATAGTAGCTGCAATTTTATCTCGTGTTTTTTAACCGTTTTTATTCTATCCTGAAGAATTCTGGTCATGATGTTATGAGTGGTCCTGAAGTATTAAGCACCCTGCTCAAAAAATTGTGTTTTACAATTCTGTCTGGTACTTTGTATGTCTGTTTGTCTGTAAAGAGGCTTTCAGGCAAAATGATTTTATGGATTTCATCCAAACTTGATATTTAGATGATTTCTTAGTCCTATATTGGGTACAAATACTGATCTTAATTCTATATCTAGCAACTTCATTGGCCGCATGGTCTAAAATGAGTCACTTTCGCAGCATACTAGACTGCCAATGACAGGAGGACTGGAGTTCGTATATCAGTCGGGTGTACTGAGGGTGATTTTAAATAAATAGTTTTCTACTCTCTATCTCCACAAAATTATGGGTACACTTCCTATTAGATTACACCTTCCTCATCCCTGGATCATTATCGTAATTAGTATATAAGACTGTAACCCGAACGGATAGTAAGACACATTGATAAAAATGATGCTTTTAGGAGAGAGTTAACATTAATTTTGGTTTTATTGGGCCATCAACACCTTAATTTATAAAAACTGTTAAATTGTTAACTATAACAAGTGTTATATTTAATTTCATCTTAAACAATATACAGTATCATATTCTTAAAATTGAAAAATGACACCTGGACACGGGAATCGAACCCGTGTCTCGTGTCCAGGTGTCATTTTTCAATTTTAAAAATATGATATCTAAATGGTGTGATCCTCCCTAAAATGCATAAATGATAGCTTTGGCTATTTGATTAATTAATATACAGTATGTAAAGGGCTCGATTTAAAAAAAATTTTATCAAATATTCATCGTGGGCCTGTGCGAACATTCGAAATTCCAAATCCGAATCCGAATATAATTTGAAATTTTGAATCTTAGAATTGGAATTTTTTTATTAGAATTTAGATTAATCCTGGATTCGGATTTGATAGATTTAGCTCAAAAACGAGAATCATATAATTAATAATTACTTAAAAAGCTGATATAATCAGACAGGGGACAAGTTTCTTGGTAGAGTGAACATGGAAATTATCTTTAGTTCCGGGTGGTTGAGGAAACACATGGGGGACAGTTGTTTACAACAGTGAATATCTTATATATATAAGTAGCTAGTTAATGTTAATCAACCTTTGGACTTGGATTGAAAGGTGGTGGGATCTATATTTGATTTTCACCTTTTGAGATTAATGCTATTGACTAAAATGTTTTTTTAATACAAATTAAATGAATTTAAAATGTTCACCATCATTTATAGAAATATTTTAATATTGGATTGGAGTCAGGTAAAATAGTCATCATAGATTCTATTTGAAATATTATCACAGTAAGTCTAATTTTTTAAATTCAAATCTTAAACTCTCTTTAAAATTAAATATTCCAAACAATTTTTTAAGCAAGGGATTCAATTAGGATTCGATTCGGACTAGGCTAGAAACTTTAGGTTTAGGCATGAGATTATATTCGGCTTCTATTTGAGTCACTTAGCCAAGATAAGCATTATATTTTAAATTGAAAACTACGGATTGGCATGGGCTTAATTTTACGTTACTCTGCTGTGAAAGGGCTTTTGTTCTTAATAAATAATTAAATTCTTGATAATGACCACTCTTTGTCCTAACATCTAGGTAATAGACTATTTATGTCACAGGAAATACTTTTTTTGGAAATGTAATATGGGAAGTTTATGACTTGTCCAACATTTCCGACACGCTCAATAGCTTTCTGCATCCCCTCAGACGTTAATTTTATCAACAAAAGTTGCACCATGATTCTAAATAAACTAAATGAACCAAAATTACTACAAAGACCCTATATATTTACATCCGGAAAACTATGCTAAAACCATTAAATTGTGTTCAAAGTTTCGGCATACAACGCCGGAAGAGCAAAGCTATCAAGCATGCGTGTACAGCAAGTTGCATAGGAACTAGGCGCGCAACACTGCACATGTAATAATGGCAAGCAATTTCTGTAGTGTAGAACCGTTAATGAGGGCCTTCAGCACGTATACCCATTTCTAGATGAACTGGTGTGTTATTTACTAAAAATTGTGGTATGTTCTGCTGCCGTGCTCAGATGTTGAGGTGTGTAGTGCCACGTGCCTAGCTCTTATGCAACTTGTTGTACATGCATGCGTGAACAGCTTTGCTCTGCCGGTGCTGTACGCCAAAACTTTGAACACAACTTATTGGTATTAGAATAGTTTTCTAGATGTAAGTGTACAGGGATTTTGTATTACTTTTGGTTCAATCAAGTTATGTGTTTATTGTGTAGTTTGGGCTATGAGTTTCCAAAAAACCTGTATAATGTACATATAGATGCATGTATGGATAATTGAAAGGATAGATAGATAGATAGATAGATAGATAGATAGATAGATGGATGGATAGATGGACGTTTATATATATAAATATATATATATATATAATGGGGTTGGACGGATAGGTTTTGACTGTACCAATTTGATTATAGAATCGTCCTGTTAAGTGATTATGTTAACATCGATGACGTAAGAATAGATGAGTTCAAAAATGTCAGTGTGGTTGTGCCGGAAAATTTTCTATAGTTTTCTTCAAAATCATATATTAATGTATATTATTATCATACGTCTGTGGTCTTAGAATAATGTGCTCACATTAGAACCAATGCTCATGGGTTAAAACCCATCCGAGGTGATTGCCAAAACCATACATTCTTAAATAATTGAAAATATAACTTTGTCCTCCGTTGTGAGCAATTTGTTTTTGATAATGAAAATTTTTTTTAAATTAAGCAATATGATTTTATTCACAAAAAAAAAAGACCAGGAAAAATCTTTCTGCTACAAAATAGATTTAAAATAAGTCCATGAAAGCATATATATAGTTATATAGAATAGGAAGGAACGAAAGGTTAATTTTGAAATGCAGTTCAATGTTTTCCAGGCGCAAATAGAGTGAGTGTTTATGTTCGTCAATAGAAAGGAGGAAGTGCTATCAACAGATAAGCTTATTCTATTTCGTAATGTAGTGTCCTAGTGTGCTACTACTTCGCTTATTAGCTGCTTAAACTTAAAATCCTACTCGCAAAATAGCTTTGAATTCATCAAACAGACGACAACGCTAATCCCACGGACACTATTAATTTAGTTGTTCTGATTTTAATCCCCATCTTACAATATTACGTTATTTTATTTGTTAGGACCTAACTTAGGTTTAAACCCGTTTCGCTGTCTGTATGGACTAAGGTGCTACTTTCGCAATATACCAAACTGCCGAGGACGGGGAGATCGGGATTGGATCCCAGTCGGGTGCATTGAGGGTGGTTTTCCTAAACTGTATTCCATGCTACCTCCTCGCAAATACGGGTGAACTTCCTTTAAATTCAACTTTCCTAATTCATTACGCAGCCCACACATAGGCATATACCCAAACGGGTATTAAGACGCGATGCTAACAGCAAACAAACAAAATATAAAGAGATAAAGACCAATAGTTTTTATTTTATAATACTTGGTTAGTGCCAGATCCATCTTAAAATTAATAGTGAAGTTAACGCTTCGTATATCATCTGGTTAGCACATTTAACGTCCACACTAGCTTCAAAACATTCCGCCATATTGTTTTATGGCAAATATGATTCAAGTTACGTTACAAATTTCTCTTTTGACAAACATGTGTGAATATTTTGTATGTATTCTCTAAGTTTTAATTTTATTTGCCTTTAATTAAACATGTATTAGCCTATATTATTTACGGATTATTGATTTGTAGCTAACAGGTGATTTTATAACTTTACCTTTATTTAACAATACTACTTATCCTACCTTGGAATAATCTTTTCATAATTTGACCTAACAGTATTTTACAATTAGTCTAGTATACTTCACATACATGATAGTTTAAAAAATTCGATTTATTGAATAAAACCTCCAAAAATTCAATTACCACCCATAACAACCACAAAAATATTACCCACCTCAGTTTGTTTTTAAATTATTATTTTTTCTCACTTGTTCATATGAAACTTATTTTTGTAGGTCCCTGAAAGTATTTTTTACATGTTATAATATAATCTATACTACTCGTATTCTAAATATTTTTATATCTTTTTCTGTAAAATCATGACCATCAAATTTCTCAACATTTTAATCTCATCAATACACTTAGGTTATAATATATTTTATAAATTAATATTATTAGTATAGGTTGTTCAGAAACCAATATTTGTTTTGTTGAAAGATTCCTATAAAAGAAATATATATTTATCCACTTTAATTGTTGATCGTTGTTTTTGTTCTAGTGAGCAGAACTCTGAAGAAATGGCTATGAGCGTGCTTACACTATTGTATTATACCTTGAATATGTTTACAAACTAATACTCAGTGGGCTAGGAAGAATAAAGTACATGAGCGCAGTGTACCAACCCACAAAATATTATCATTACCCAACCAAATATCTAAGTTTGAACTACCCCCTATCGCTTAACGATAACATATTTTATATGTGCTATAAATGTTCAACCTACTTCAGCGGCGGAATGTTATAAGCTTTGAGATACAACTGGTGGTCCACGGACCAAATGCCACCTGCTTACAATGAAAATATGGCCCTCATATTATCCTGAAGAATAATTACTCAAATATAATTATTTATTAAAAAGTTATGATTTCATTTTATTATACATTTGTTTAATTAATAAAAATATGTATAAATATATATTTATGGTGGTAAATTATTTGATAAAATCGTGTGTGCTTGCATATTTCATAATTTATTTTAGGAGATTAATAATTTTTTTTCAGCAATTGCGGATTACTTGTAAATTGCTTCTTTCCTAATACTTATCCTATTATCATATATGTTTGTAAAATGAAAAGGTAGTGAAAACATGTATTTAATCTCTCCGCAATAAAGTTTTACCATATCTGGAGCCAAATAAAAGTTGCTATACGTAAATACGCACTGCTTAGGTGGGGTCTATAAAATTCCAGGGGGTCCAGACCCTCTAAACTCCATATTTTTACACCCTTGCATATTTAGGTAACATTAATGTTGAAAAGTGTCACGGGAACTTTGTATGAAAAAAAAAGTCTATTTATATATTTTAAAACATCAGGCTGATTAATATAAAGGGAAGATTATTAAAACTAAGAATAAGGCAATTAAGAATTATAAATGATGTGTCTATTAAGTAGAAACAAAAAAGAATGTATTCAATACTTTGACATTATTTAATTTATTCTGTTTAATGGATGTAGCAACTTTGGCATTGTTACAAAATATCACATTTCCTTTGTGATCTCCAAATTTATATTTACTTGCTGAAGTCAGGTTTAAATTGTATTAAATGCGTGCACCATAAAAAAAATGGCACAGACACGCGCTAGATTGCGCCCTCTGGTAGAAATACCAGTGGTTTGTGAGATTTTGTTCCGGGCAGGCATTGTCTTCCTTTGGTGAAGTAGTAGGCGACCTCGTGATGATCTTTAATGAAAAGTATGCCAGACTAAATTATTTGGAAAACCAGTTAGGTTGAAGTGACAATGTTAAATTGGTGGGGCTAGTATTTAAAAATTTTACAGGTTTATTTGCGTAGAGTTATATTAACATACAAAGAGGCTGTGATTTATTATAATTTACCAAGCCTGAAAGCTTAGTATACGTTACTATATTACATTTATACATTACATATATGCATGCTTATATACACACCTGTAGATAATAGGAGATTATTTGTTTTTAATAAAACAATACATATTACATACTATTACAAACTACAAATTAATTTTAAGCTTAGAAATATTTATTCTTATTATTACAAATACTCCAGTCAATGTTCCTCTAAGTGTTTGTATAGAGTATATGGCTGAATATGTAAAGTTGTAGATAAACAAAGTAATAACACAGAAAGTAAATAACTAATGATAAAATGCCCCGTGTTGTAGAGGTCCGAGCAAAGAGATACGAGTCTAGGGGTCCCGGGCTCGATTCCCGGCTAGTACCATGGGTAGATTTCCTCGAAAGGAGACTATTCCATCGAGCACCAGGGTTTGGTTAGTTAGGCTTATCCTAGGTTTAAGAGTTTCCACGGCTTCACACACTCATACTCACTATCACCCTCAAACTCATTATCACCTTCATACTCACTATCATCATCATACTCACTATCACCCTCATACTCACTATCACCCTCATACTCATTATCACCTTCATACTCACTATCACCATCATACTCACTATCACCATCATACTCGCTATCACCCTCATACTCACTATCACCCTCATACTCACTATCACCATCATACTCACTATCACCATCATACTCGCTATTACCCTCATACTCATTATCACCTTCATACTCACTATCACCTTCATACTCACTATCACCCTCATACTCTCTATCACCCTCATACTCACTATCACCTTCATACTCACTATCACCCTCATACTCTCTATCACCCTCATACTCCCTATCACCATCATACTCACTATCACCATCATACACACTATCACCATCATACTCCCTAACACCCTCATACTCACTATTACCTTCATACTCACTATCACCCTCATACTCACTATCACCCT